>PVHP010020616.1:0-30439 GCA_004024765.1 Zapus hudsonius | reverse complement strand
TGCACGAGACCCCGGATTTGACCAGCACTGTAAAAAGTTAAATAAAATTCTAGCTGGAACTGAGGCTTGGAAGGCCAAGGTCCCAATATAATAGGAAATTCTTCCCCCAACCTCATTCCCCCACCACTAGGCCATTACTGACCTAGGTGACTGAGATGCCAACTCCCATGGATATTATCCTATTCAGCGTGGCCCCCAAGCCTAAAGCAGAGGCTGCTGGAAGGAACTCCAGAATGGGACTATAGTCTATTCTCCACTTTATGTGGAGAACTGGAAATGTAGCTTAGAAACTGTAGGTCAGGGCTGGAGAGATGGTTCAGTGGTTAAGGCACTTGCCTCCAGTGCCTAAGGCCCCGGGTTCAATTCCCCACTACCCACATAAGCCAGACCCACAAGGTGATGGCCCTGATGCGCTCTCTCTCTCTCTCTCTCTCTCTCTCTCTCTCTCCTTGAAAATGAATAAATAAAATATTTAAAATTAAAAAAAAAGAAACTGTAGGTCAGCACCCAGGTTGGGCACCTGGACACAGCTGCAGGCCTGAAACCCACCAGGGTCATTGGGAAATGAAGCTTGTCTTAGAGGTAGTGGAGTGTCTCAGCAGCCCCAGGGCTTCCAGTTGCAGGAGAGCAGGTAGCATCTGGGTTCAATGAGTGACCAGAAGGAGAGAATTGGGGAACCACAGGCAGCCTCACTGCCCTGGTGTGGTTCAAATGAAGAGCCCTGAGTAAACGCAGCTCAATGAGGCAGGTGATGCTCCTGGCACTGGTGGGAGGAGCCTCAGGAGGATTGGGGTCCTAAAAGCACTTTTACTCTACTCCCACAGCCACTGCCCCAATGCCGGGAAAGGCCCCATGGAGTCCACCCTGGGTTCCAGGGACCCTCACCCAACTTCAGAAAGCTAGGTGACATATTTCTTTTTGCTAAGAGAAAGCAGAAGCCAATAGAAAATACCCCAAGATGAGCTGGGGACTCACCTCAGTGGGAGGGCCCTTGCCTAGCATGCATGAGGCCCCCAATTCTACTCTGGCACTTAAAAAAGCAAAAGGCACCCTAACATCCACATCCATTCTAGGGAGGCCTGATACCTGAGAATGAAAGGTTTATAAAATGCCATTCCCCTGTACGTTGTGACAGTGCCTATCACCTTGACCCACCTGCAAGCCGGGCTCTGTCCAAGGCTTACTAGGCACCTGACTCCTGCCTTTTTAGCCTCAGTGTTTCCACTCCTCTCTCCCCCCTGGCTCCATCATACTCAACCAAACTCGCCCCTATCTAAGTGCTTTGCTTTCTCCTGACTCCGAACACCTTTCTCTCAGTTCTTTGCATGACTGACCCCTCCTCATTCCAGGCTTAACATGAGTGCTACTTCCTCAGAGAGGCCCTCCCTGGCTGCTTTAACAAAAGATGTTCCTCTCTGCAGGGGCAAGGACAAGGGCACAGTGCTCAGAGCTGGGAGATTCAGTCCCAACAGAGCCCACCTGCCCACCCCACATGCCACTAGGCTGTGTACACAGAACATGCAACACTGCATACATATTGCATCCAGAAATGACCAATTTTGGATTCATGACACACAAAGTCAGGCCCCAATTTGCATGCTCACTGTTCTACAAGCTTATGTACTGCATGGACACAGCATCATCGCACATGCACACAGGTGACAGACTTGTTCTGTCGACAGCCTGCATTTGACCCTAGGGCACACATGTGCATATGTGTATACACACACACACACACACACACACACACACACACACACACACACACACACACCTCTCCATTCAGCCGCTGCCACCCTCCCTCCAGCCAGGGAGGAAGGAATGTGTAGTGACCTCGCGGCTGCCGTGGGTTGGGGCACAGGCTGCACCCCCACCACCTGGCACAATGCTGCGGATTATTAGTTCCTGGTAATTTAGTGCCCTTGTACAGAGTCGATTTGTGCCTTTCATTCCTAATTGATCTAGTGGCTGTTTAAATGGCAGCAGGCATCTGTTGAGAGTGGGAAGGTTCATAAGGCGCAATAATTCATAACACCGTCTGGAATTTGCCTTTCATGGCCCTCAGCTAAACCACTGCGGGGCTCTGCTTAAATTACAGCCACTGAGGCTTTCTTTGGTATTCCACTCAGGGCCAGGAGAATCTTGCATTAAACTGGGATCAGGTTAGATTAGACTATAATATGCTGCAGTATTAGAGGCTGCAAATGAAGACTTACACTGGAGTTTAACCCTTCACCTGGTGTTCTCTTTGTCATCAGCTGGATGGCCACATTCCTGCATTGTTTTTCTGTCAGCTTTCAGCTGGGTACCATAGAGCTTCTGGCAATTTGGGGTTATACAAAAGCCACCCTTAAATATTGACCTTCTATCCTGCAGATTGTATACCCAGCCCACAGCCTTGGGACCCAGGAATCTATCCATCTACTTCCAAAACAAGGGTGAGGGAGAAGCACTCTCTGCCAGGCCTTGTAGCTCATCTGAAGTGGGAATTTATCTCCCTTCATCCCCCACCAACCTGAGCCTGAGCAGAAAGATCTGTGTAGGGTGAACATACATGTCCATGAGACTAAGCCCTGTTTGTGTTTCTGCCCAGAATTGTTAGAATTCCAGAATGAGACAGGCCTCAAGAGGTTCCTCCACCCACCAGACCAGTGCCGAAAATACCTCGCTGGATGGATGTTCAGTCCTACTTTCAGTGTGTCCAATGGGTTTGCTGAGGAAGGGGTGGAGCAAAGTCTGTTTTTCTTTTCAGGGCTGCCTGCAGTCTCCACTGTGGTAGCCACTAGCCACACGTAGCTATGTAAATTAATTAAAATTTAATAAAATTAAAAATTCAACACTTAGTTGTGATGGCCATTTCTCAACTGTTCATTGGTCTCCTGTGGCTCGTGGTTCCCGTGTTGGACAGCGTAGGTTGCAGAGCTTCTCCATCACAGCAGGAAGTTTGGCAGCTAGGTCATCTGTCTGGTAGGGGCCAGGGGTCAGGCCAGGCACACCCTCCTCCTCTTCCTCTCCCAGGAAATGATGGTTCATGGAAAATAAAGCAAAGAGATGCTGCAGTCCCAGAAGTCTGAGGAGACAGACCAGGATGTACAGATTCCTTCTTGGAGCAGCAGGGGAAGGGAATGGGGCTCTCCAGGATCCAGGGTCAACAAACCAGGAACACACAGGAGTACATGCTACAGAAAGGAGTGTGATGTGTGCTTATGCATGTAAAGAAGTATGTGTACATATGGTATGTGTATTCAGCAAATGCTGTGGAGATCCACATACCTTTGCCAGACTCTAGATATTCAGGGGTGAGCAGGTTGACTTTGATCTCGGCTTACAACCTAGTAAAGTAGGCAGATGATAAAATAAACAACTTGGGGATTATGGAAAAACCTGTGGAGGAAAGGAGTAGTCAGGGCAGGTTCCAAGAGGTGATGTTCTCCAAGCTAAGACCTTTAGAGCCATTAGGTAGCACTTCAGCTCACATATACACATCATAGAACCACATACACTTCATTCATTGATTCATTGGGTCATTCACCAAGTATTTATTAAGTGCCTGCTATGAGTGTACATGGCAAGAGTCTTGGGATATATCCATCTTTAACACTGGCCTGGAGAAAAACAGATAATGATGCAAATAAACATTTTACTACGGCTGTGCTAAGGATGCAGTGAAGGGAAAGTGCAGAGAGATGTTACGTTTGGTCTGTGTGACCTAACTAAGGCTGTCAACAGACATGGGGCAGGTAGAGATATCTACCCACTAGATATGTGGACGAGGTTTCAGGTTCATGCATGTTGCCCTGTGTACACTTGTAAACTCATAAGTGTTTGTACACATCTGCTGCTCTCAGCTGGCTCAGACTGTGTGTGTGTGTGGGGGGGGGTTTCTATGATGTATATATGCAAACTGAAATATTTATCTAAACCACTCCCATGGATGATAGTTTGGATTTCACCATCACTAACATTCACATCTAGAAATTCTCTAGACACTTCCCACATTTTCTTCTGGGACTGGCAATAAACCAGAGATGGCCACTTCCCTCTTTGAGAGGTTATAACCTCTCTATGCAGTTTATCTGAGAAAGATAAGATCCCTCTGAAGCCCCAGGACTGAGGATCAAAACACTGCCATCTAGGCAGACCCTGGGGACAGGGGACTTGCTCAAGGATTAGGGACTTGGGAACAGAAATGGTGGGGATCTGGGGAAGGGAGCCTGGTGGATTCTCAGCCCAGCCAGCAGCAAGGTGTCTGTGTATGCACACATGTGTGAGCTCTTGATATCTCCACAGGCACCCTCTTTTCCCGCTGCTGACGCTGCTGTTTGAGAAATGTGAACAGGCTACCCAGGGCTCTGAGTGCATCACCTCAGCCAGCTTTGATGTGGACATCGAGAACTTTGTCCACCAGCAGGAGCAGGAGCACAAACCCTTCTTCAGCGATGACCCAGAACTGGACAATCTGGTAAAGACCTTCTACCCTCCACCCTGGCTGGTCTTCCTACCTGCTGTTCTCTCTCCCTTTCCCCGCAACACCCTAGAAATGTTCCCTTCATTGATTCATTTGCATGCCCATCATGGAGTATGTACTAAGCACAGCATTCCTAAGTTATTAAAGCGAGGGTTCTAGTTGCAGGCTTTGCTGCCTTCTCTATCCATGAGGACACCTGCCATGCCACCTGGCAGTTTAGACAAGAGGGAAAAGGGCAGGAGTAGAGAGAAGCTGGTGCCTGGTGTGCTACTGTGTGGAGCGTGAGGGTGAGGCATGTTCACACAAAAGACCTGGAGACATGAGGGCGCTGAGAGGACCAATAAGTCTTAGGGGCACAGTCATCAGTACAGCCTAGGGAATTACAGTCCTGGGCTGCATCAAGAATGTGTGTGATGCAGTGGGTTCTGAAGGAAGATGGTGAATCCTTCAGGGCAGCTGCCAGTATCAGGTGTGGTGGAGCCAGATTGCATGCTAGCTGAAATTCTAATCCAGCCCTAGGAATTCTGACGAAGGAGGGTGTTGGAGAGGCGGCTTCACCCTGAGTACTCCTCCTGGAATTATTATCCACAGTTTCTGATTTTTCTCTGTGTGAATTTCCCAGATTGTGTGCAGTAAATTTGGAAACTGCAAAACTCCCCTCCAGCATTGATGTTGACCTCTTGCACCCAGAATTTAGCTCGTACCTGCTCCCCCAAAGAGAATAAAATTACACATACACACACACACACACACACACACACACACAGAGTATTATACCTGCAGAACAGAGGTAAATGACTTTGGTATTATTCTGGGCTGTGAATTATCCACACCATTGCTTCTCTCACAGTTGAATGGGATACTTTATGGAGTCCAAGATAGCTACCAGGAGAGCCCACCCTGGCCTGGAAATTTGTGAAGTGTGATTCAGCTGTAATTTAAGAGTGGGAGCAGACCTCAGACAGAGGATAAGCAGTTGCTGGCTGTCAGGAGGGCTGGTCCCTGGCCCTCCCTGGCATGCAGTGAGAAGTTCTATTTCCCAGCAGCCCTGGCCCCTCATCTCTGGGATCCCCAGGAAAGCTACCACCATTCAGGTTCTCCAGCTGGTGACTGTTTAGGGCAGGCTGGTTTGGCCCTGCCCTCCTTCGTGGCCAATCAGAGTTTACAGGATTCTGCATTTGGAAAGCAGATGCTCAGAATCCAGACCCAGACATTAATGGAGCTAGGAGCTAAGGCAGCACTTTCTACATACTGAGATGGCTAATGAAAGACCACAAACCAGACTAAGTAATATAAAGGAAATTCAAACTTTCTTATTTTGGAGTCCTGGGGAAACAAACTTCACATACCTTGTCCAACCCCACCTGCCAGGTGAATCATGTAAGACCCACAAGAGACAGCCTCCCATTCTAGCACAGCCCGAAGAACCTCAAAGGTAGCCAGCTCCATGCTCAGCCCCTGCCAATGCTGCCTAAATCTCTGAGGGTTCTAGTCACGCAGTCAGATTTCTCAGCTCTGTGGAATGGAGTTGGAGCGAGTCTCTTCTGTGTGCCAACCTTGAAATACGGAATTCCTAGGGCTGGATTGTGCAGAAGCTACTCTTGTGACTCAGGCCTCTGGCCTCCCCTGGTCTTCTGTCTCAGGTGATAGGGCTGGAAGTGGTCCATCTGGTAGAGCAAACCATGGACAGTCTATCTAATCATGTGGGCCTAGTTTAGCTAGATGAGTTAGTGAGGGTCAAGGGATAGTAAGTTGATTGATTGATTATGTAATAGAGAGACTTGAAAGATCACACACACACATACACATACACACACACACACACACACACACACACACACACACACACACACACATGGAAAGAGAGAGTCAGTCTAGCACCACCATTTACTTTCTGCGTGACCTTGATGGTCAACTCCTTTGAAGCTCGGTTTCCTCATCTGTAGAGCCAATGCATCCATCTTATAGAATTATAATGGATCGATGAAATGGCTCATGGGCTTGGCCTTCAAAAACACTTCATATCTGAAGATTATTCTCAAATGCAATGTCACTCTGAAACTGTGTTCCAGCTCCACCAACCTAACCTCCTGACCACTAAAGACACTGTATGATCAGGACCCTGAAACTTTTGTGGAGAGTCAAACAGTGCCCTTTGCCACCAGCTCCTGGTCCTGTGTCAGGAGGGGAGATGGTGAGCACGGGAGCCATCATTAGAACAAGAATCATGTCGCCAGCACAGCCGAGATGCACATAATTAGAAATTAGAAAAAGGTCAGATCGCATTATTACCAGCTCAATCAGCTGCCGAGTGCCACAGCCAGTTAATTTGGCATCTGTATTTTTTACAACCCCGCACACGTAGCCCAACGGACTGTAACTCTTTCTCCGGACAGATATACTGCGCAGCAGAGCAGGGACATAAAATGAGGGACCCCAAGCAAATGAGCTGAGATAATTGAGAGATTTATTTTTTATATATATGTGTGTCAGGGCGGCTTTCCTTTGCCCTTGAATATTGACTTTCATAGATGAGATTGTCAGGAGGGCACTTGGGTCCCCCAGATCTTTGCCCTTCCAGAGGTCTCCTCTCCGCACCCTCTGCTCCTGCCCTGCTTTCTCCCACCTTTTGGACATCCCCAGCTGGTTTCCCTCCTCTATTCCAAGCATTTTGCCTGTCACACCCTCCCAGGCTCCCCAGCCTCCCAGAGCTGCCATTCCAGGCAAATCTCCATGGAAACAGCTGAGTCAGCTTTCCCAGAGCTGTGCCAAAGATCTGAGCGTCCCAGGAGCAGATTTTGAGGAAGGGTCCTGAGCACCCACTTCTCTACAGCACCTCTACTGCAGGGGGAGGGAAGACAGAGCAGAAATGCAACTGTAGGGAGAAGCCAGTCCATAGTCACCCCCACTGTATAGCTAGGAACCCTAGAATCCACTGAAGAGACAGGGCTTGTCAGGACCAGAACTCATGACTTTGTGCTCCTTCCTCTGTGCTTTGCCTCTCCCTGATGGCAATAAAGTCCTTACTTACAAACAAGATAGTGCCCCCAATGCTTTGTCTCCCTGCTATTCCCACTCTCACGCCCTCTCTGCTTCATCTCCACCCTAAAGTGGCTAAGCTGGATTCCCGGGGCTAAACCCCTGGGGTTGGGCTCCAGTTCCCACACCCTCTTGCTACCAGACCTGTTTCTTACCTAGCCCCCAGATCTCATCCCCTCCTTGGGCCCAGCAGCCTCTGACTGGCACTTGGTAAAGTTTGTAAAATTTGCAAGTTCCCTAAACTCCTTTGAAAGGTAAAAGCTTTTTGTTTTATAAAATCTGATTTACGGGCCCCCAGTGCAGGGCCAAGGTTTTATATATTATGCAAGATTTCAAACTAAGGCTGTAAAACGTACGGTTTCAGTTTCATGCATGGAATTTTTTTATGTGTAAATTTTTTAACATTTATGGGGCACGTTTTAATGAGACTCCAGTGTGGCTCAAGGGACAGATTATAGCTGCCTGACCACAAAGCCAGCTCCAAAATGGGGCCCCTCAAGCCCCTGGGCCCAGTCTGAAAAGGCAGGGCAAAAGGCCGGAGGCTGGGAATGAGGAGTCACATGAAGGGGCCAGCCCAGAGCTGTGAGCCCACTGAGACCTCTGCCAGCTCCAGTCTGAGAGTTATTCACCTCAGCTTTCAGTCCAGGCTCTCTGCCTAAAAGGAAGTGGAAAATCTTAGAGAAACCAGGAAAGGGAAAGGAAATAAGAATAATAATGTTGGTAATAATTGACATTTATAGAGCACTATAAATTTATATTTATATTTATATTTATAGAGCATTATCAGGTGCCAGGCACCATCCTAAACACTTTACAGCTATTATTTACTCTTCATTCCAAACCTACAAGGCATGTATTACTATTATGCCCACTTTCTGCTTGCCCAGCCTGTTGAAGTCCCTTGGTTCAATCCCCAGAACGTCCCTCTCTCCCATCTTAAGATGGGAAATCACAATGCAGCCGAGGCTGGGAGATGGCTCAGGGGGTAAGAGCACTTGCTGCACAAGCACCCACATAAAAAGCTGGGTGTGGTCATGCAACCTGTTACTCCAGCACTGAGTGAGGGAGCAGAGGCAGGAGGCTCCCCAGAGCTTGATGATCATCCAATCTAATGAAAGAAAACAGTGCAAGCTGCAGGCTCAAGAAGAGGAAATACGAAGAAAGAGCGACAGAGGAGGACACTGATGCATCTGTACACTGATGCATCTGCACACACATGTGCACACCACATACTCTACACACACCACACAAAAAAAATAAATCTTAGAAAAGAAGATCATGCCATTATGTCAAGGCAGAGAAGGGAACTAACTGAGCTAAGAGCTGCAGGACTCTAAACTGTCAGCCCCTCCCTGTAGCTAACGTCTTCTGATGCCCTCCCAGGAGTGAAGTCTTGAATCCTCAGCACAACTTTTAATTTGTTCATTTATTTATTTGTGGTACTGGAGATCAAACCCAATACCTTACACATGCTAGGCAAGCACTGTGCCACTGAGCTGCCCCCCAAGGCCACAGAGTCACTGTTATTATACCCATTTCACAGGTGAGGCATCTAAAACACAGAGATCAAAAACTCTTTAAGCTTTCACAGTAGGTAGAAGACAGAAGACTCCAAACCCATGTCCTTCATTTCCTGCTTTGCTGTTTGAGTCTCACAATAGACCCACAGGAAGTTCTTATTATCCCCATTTCATAGGGGGAGAAATAAAGGGCCAAAGACCCTGTAACCAACCAGCTGCATAGCTGGGGCTTGGGAAGGGGTTGATTGGAGAAGTCCAGCCTCTGTCCTCTGGACTCCCAACTGCCTCTCTAAATTCTGATGCCATCAAAGCAGAAGCTAAGTGACATTCTCTCAGTCCCCCATGGGAGAGGCCTCTGTCACCTTTCTTCCAGGTTCCTTTTTAATGCTAGTGACCCACACTTCCAACTGGCCAAGCCAAGCTGGCCTACGCTGGAAAAAGTCCTGATTGGAATGTAACTTTGGCTGTGTTAGTGACTGCAGGAAATGCCAGAGCACATTAAGGAATGCATGTTTATAAACTCCTTCTTCCCTAAGTGAGCAGTCTGGCTTCCCAATCTGCAGAAGAAGAAGGGGAGTGTGGGAAGAAATTTACCCCCAAGGCAAGGAAGGGAGTGGTTATCTAAGTTCTGGGCCTCCATTTTCTTATCTCTAGCAGAGTGATAATCTTGTGATAGCCCTGTAGTAAGGAGACTCAGATGAGATAATGGAGAGGGAAGCCTTTTTCAAAAGTGTAAACTTCTTTGTAAACAAATGTATTGAGAGGCAAGGAGTCCCTTAGTGTCACATGAAGAGGCCAGGTCCTCCAAGAGAGGCAATCAACCATTTAGAAAATAGTTTGAAAGTGGAGAGGGGACCCCAGTGTCATGAGGAATTGACATTTATTGAATAACTACTACATACCCAGGAAATGTGCACACATGATCTTCCTGAGTTTTCACAACTTGAGGGTGCAGGGGAGAGAGACACTGAAAGAGAACAAAACTTGGAAAATAAGGACACATTCCTGACACTTGGCAATGATCGTAAATTAAGTGTCATCATACTGCTCTACAAGACTCAGAATAACTTTTCACATGACCAAAATCATTTAGAAAAATTGTTTAATAAATCAGCATTTATTCTGACTTAGAGACAAAAATGTAAAATACAAAGTAGGCTAGAGAATACTTTACTAAACACAAATATAGGAGGGAAAAACTCCAGGAATATTTTTTCCCATAGTTGAGTATAGGGTAGCAGAAGGAAAGCTGATAGGGTGTGAGAAATTATTCAAAGAGATTGTATTTGTGGATATGTTTTTTTATATTTTATTTATTCATTTTTCAAGCAGAGAGAGAGAGAGAGAGAGAGAGAGAGAGAGAGAGAGAGAGAGAGAGAGAGAGAGCACCAGGGCCACAAACCTTGTGGGTCTAGCTTATGTGGGTACTGGGGAATTGAACCCGGAGCCTTAAGCACTGGAGGCAAGTGCCTTAACCGCTGAGCCATCTCTCCAGCCCTGTGGATATGTTTTTGAGGCATAAGTCCAGGCTAGACTCAAACTCATGACAATCCTTTTCCTGTGTGAGTCTCCCAAGGGCTGGGATTACAGACATGAGCTACCACATCTGGCTCAGAGAGTTTTTAAATTTATGCATTTGGGCATAGGCATGTTTATATGTGTGACTTGTATATGTGTTTTCATTTACAAGAAGCTTTTAAAATAAAGTATTAATCAGGTGGCAGAGAGGCAAGATAAGAAGTTCAAGGTCATTTGTTGAGACAGAGAAAATGGCTCAGTGGATAAAGTGTTTGCCTAAAAAGCCTGTGCATCTAAGCTTGGGTTCCCAAAATCCATGTAAAGCTGGAAACTGTAGTGTGAGTCTGACAGCAAGATGGGAAGCAGAGACAGGAGGATTCCCTGGAAGCTCTCAGGCCACGTAGCCTGGTGAATGAAGGAGTGAACAGTGAGAGACCCTGCTTCAAACAAGGTAGAAGGCTAAGACACACCTGAGCTTATCCTCTGACCTCCACACATGTGTGGTAGCATGATGCACCTGCAC
Source organism: Zapus hudsonius (assembly GCA_004024765.1). Taxonomy (NCBI): domain Eukaryota; kingdom Metazoa; phylum Chordata; class Mammalia; order Rodentia; family Dipodidae; genus Zapus; species Zapus hudsonius. The sequence continues at coordinate 19,371 of PVHP010020616.1, read as the reverse complement.
TCCCCTGTTCCACACATGCATATACAAGCATACACACACATCAAAAACAGAAAAAAAAAAAACAGTTCAAGGCCATTCTTGCCTATATAGGGAATTCAAAGCCAGCCTAGGTAGGTTACATGGGATCTTGTCTCACAAAACAAAACAAAAATGATAAATTCATTTGGTTCTCTGTGGTTTACAAAACTTTTGTTTTTGTTTTGTTTTGTTTTTTGAGGTAGGGTCTTGCTCTAGCCCAGGCTGACCTGGACTTCACTATGTAGTCTCAGGGTAGCCTCAAACTCATGGCAATCCTCCTTCCTCGGCCTCCCGAGTGCTGGGATTAAAGGTATGCTCCACCATACCCAGGTTACAAAACATTTTTATTATTACCTGTTAGCCTTTATTAAATCTTGTGAGTTGATCATATTTATTATCACTATTTTACAAATAAGAAAGCCTAGCTCTGAAAACCTTCCTGGAACTTGCCCATCATTGGCACCAAAAGAGCAAAGAGTTGGGCCTGGCCTCAAATCCAGGCTGGGTCACAGCGCACCCCACAAGCTTCCTGCCTTGCACACAACCCTCCAGCTCCCATGCTCAGCATTGTTCATCTTTTCCTTAATATTGAACAGGTCCTACATATTCATTGCCTCCGAGAACCATTATGATTTACTCTGCCTTCTTAAATCTTTAAACCAATTCTATTAGCCCATAAAAAGTAATCCTTCAGCTGTGCTTTACTAGACCCCAGGATATGCCTACTTTTGGCCCCGGCATACCAGACCTAGTCGAAACGCACTCACTATGCATGTGCTGCATTTGAGCGAAACATTCTGGATATGTTTCACCTTTACTTTTGTTCAGCCTATCTGTATTTTGAGGCTTTTGCATTATAGGTATATACTGATTATATACTTAAGTGAACAGAGATGTATGCTTTTTTGGGTGTATATGTGTGACTATGTATGTGTATATTTATATATATATATATGTATGTCTTCATTCACAAGAAGATTTTAAAAATAGATTATTGATCAAAAATGCAGAATAAGGAAACTGGGAAGATGGCTCAGTTGGTAGAGTGCTTGCCAACACAAGGACCTGGGTTCAGGACCTCCGAAAAAGCTGGGTGTGTGGTGTGCCTATAATCCCAGTATTGGGGAAGCGGGGACAGGAGGGCGTGTGGGGCTTTCTAGCTAGCTAGTCTTGCTGAATCGGTGAGCTCTAGATTCAGAAATAGACTCCAACTAAAAAAAAAATAAGGTGAGGAGCAACTGAGGAAGACACCAAGGTCAACCCTTGGCCTCCACGTGCATGTGCACCTCCGCACTCACATTCATCCATACATACGAGCATACATGCACACAGCCACACACACCCCATACATACACAAAATCCTTGGATATTTATTTGTGTGCGTAGGATATGTGTGTATGTATGATGTGTGTAGGAGCACACACATGCCATGGCACCTGTGTGGGAGTCAGAGAAAAACCTTGGGGTGTTTCTCCTCTCTTTTTATCTTCTTTTGGGACAAGATTTCTCTCATTGTTTTGCCACTGCAGCATGTGAGCTACCAGAGTCTCCTGGCTCTGCCTCCCATATCATAGGCACGTTAGGATTACAGACCGCCATGCACCACTTTGCATCCAGCTTCTCATGAGCTCTGAGAAGGATTGAACTTGGGTCAGCAGGCTTGTAAGCAAGCACCTTTAACCATTGCTCCATCTCCCCAGACCCCAACACATGTAAAAATTTTTCAAATGCAGAATAGAGATGGGGATACAACTCAGTGGTAAAGCACTCACTTAGCACATGAGTGGTCCTCGCTCCATCCTCAGCAAACTGTCCCCCACTCACCACCAAAAAAAAAAAAAAGTAGACTGTCTTGCTACTGAAAGCTAAGAGAAAGAACAAAAGAAGAAAGAAAAGGAGAGAGATAAAGAGAAAAACAAATAACATTTGGGATTATTGTTATTATTGGAGATAGTTGAACAATGTATTCAAGTCAGGTGAATGGTCCACTGCATGGAAAAAAATTAAAAGAAAATTGTGTTGAGGGAGGCACTGTATGTCCTTGATGCCCACAGAAAGCTGAGCAAGCCCTTTCCATGAAGGCAAGAGATTTTGTCTATGTGAGGAAGAACATCTTAATCAGCACATCGAGAGAACACAGGGACAAGCCAGGGCAATGAGGTCATCTCCCAATGACAGGGATAACCAAGAAGAGAGGATGCAGCCTTGTGTCCCAGTGTGTCTGCACTGTCCACTCACCCTCAGGCTTTTTGCTTGTTTGTATTTTTAATATTTTATTTATTCATTTTCAAGCAGAGAGAGAGAGAGAGAGACAGAGAGAGAGCACACCAGGGTCAACACCTTGTGGGTCTGGCTTATGTGGGATCTGGGGAATTGAACCCAGGGCCTTAGGCAGTGGAGGCAAGTGCTTTATCCGCTGAGCCATCTCTCCAGCCCTGCTTTTTTGTATTTTGAAGCAGGGTCCCCCTCTAGCCCAGGCTAACCTAGAATTCCCTCTGTAGCCCAGGCTGGCCTTGAACTCACAGTGATTGTGCGATCCTCCTCCCTTCCTCAGCCTTCAGAGTGCTGGGACTACAGGCAGGAGCCAGCACACCCTGCTGGTCCAGATCACCTTGCAGGTTCCTATAGCAGTTACCTTCTCATTGCTGAGGAAAAACACCTAGCTAAAAGCAGCTCACGAAAGGAAAAGGGTTATTTTATGCTTACAGTTGTGAGGGGAAGTTTCATCATGGTGGGTAAGCATGGCACAAGCAGGAAGCCTGCTCACATCATCACATATCAGAAGCAGGAAGGAAGTAGTCTACAGACAGGGCTTAGAGCTGGACTGTTCACCCCCAAGCCCACCCCCCAGTGACAGACTTCTTCCAGTGAGGCTCCACCTTGCAAAGGCTCCATAACTTTCCCAATTGCTACGCACTAGGGACCAAGTACTCAAAACACATGACATTTTACATGAAAAACCTCCATCCTTCCATCACGCCAGAGCACTGAGGTCAGACGTCCAACTACTGTTCAGGCAATCAGGAAATGGAATGAACCTGACAGGTTTAGAGAGCGTTTATTAGATAAAACTTAAAGCACTTAGGAGAAGGAAAGAGGAGAGTCAGAGAGCTCCTGCCCAGGAGCTGGGTTTGGTCTGGTTTTTTTCACTCCACCAGCAACCATGACAGAATGTCGATGAACCCAACCTTGTTCAGCCACTGGGAGGTCATGAATTCAACAGTCCCTTCCTGTCTGGAAGACAGCATTCTAAAGCATCTTTTGCCATCCTGTGGCTCTTACATTCTTTCTGCCTCCTCTTCCACAATGTTCCCTGAGTCTAGGGTGTGTGTGGGGGAGGAGGGATGTGCCTTAGATCTCAATTAGTACTGAGTACTCAACAGAGGCTCTTTGATGAGTTTTGAGTCTCCCCAGTAATCACCACCAACTGCAAAAAGAAGCTTCTCTGATTGAGAGCAGCCCCCATCTATAGGCATAAAGTATTTTGAGGGCACAAGATAGCCATTTACTTAAATAACACAGTAGCTTCCCTTCTAGGGCCTATGACCTTCCCAGCCATAGGCTTCTGAGTAGGTTTTCATGTGAATCCCCCCCACCATGGAGCAGGTCACAAATCCAATCAAAGAGCCATGGTTTCTCTCCTTCCCTGGCTGCTCAGCGGGGGCTCAGAGGTCCACTGCTGGGGAAAGTTGTTGGTGACTTTTCTCCCCAGCAGCCTGCAGAGCACTTTCCAGCACTGGGCTAGTAAGAAAGCTTCCCACTCAGTTGCTCCTTGATTTTCTTAGTGTCCTACAACCAAAGCATGTTGGGAATCATAATCTTTAATCCCAAAGGCTATTGAGTTTTCCCAGAACCCCACACTTCTGTCACTGAGCCATTTCCTTCCAAACCATCCACCTCCCCCCCCCACACCCTTTTATTTCCTGTCCACCCTTTCTACTGCCATTTTCTCTCCCGGGATGGATTCTGAGAGTCTGGGTAAGGGTGAAGCAATTTAGGCTCAGGAGTGGTCTATGGGACTTCATATCACCTAGCAGTTGTGGGACTTTAAGAAAGAAAAAAAAATCTTTGGACTTCATTTTCTTTAACTACAAAAAATTGGGTAATAGGAGGGGATTGTCTAGAGTAAATGAAGTAAGACACAGTGCCAGAGACGAAGTAAGAATAAATGTTTGGGTGTTGCTGTCAATTTATCAAGTATCTACTAAGCACTTTATACTGTACTAATTGTTATTGTTGTTGTTTTTATTTTTAGGTGTTTGTTTTTTTAATGACTAGATACATGTTAATTCTTAACTGTATTAAAATTGCAGCCATTTATGCAAATTTGAAAAGAAAAATACTATCCTTGAAGAAAGTATAATAAAAATGAGGATAATACATGTGCTGCCAAAAGAACTAAGAAGAAAAGATAGCACTAAGCAATAGCAAGGGAACAGAATCAGTAGAATGTTCTAGCACTACTGGTGAGATAAAGTATGGAAGGCCTCACACATTTCTGTGTCATCCTTGTGTAGGGCCATGCTAATCTTCTCTGTATTGTTCTAGTACATACTAGAACATTGTATTGACTATTCTTTTTTTAAAAAAAATACTTTTATTTACTTGCAAGCAGAGGTGGGGGGAAGGAGGGATACAGAGAGAGAGAGAGGGGGGAGGGTAAGGAATATGGGTGCTCCATAGCCTCTTGCCTCAGCAAACTCCAGATGCATGTACCACTTTGTGCATCTGACTTTACATTGGAATCTTTACTTTACTGAGGAATCAATCCCAGGTGACAAGCTTTGCAAGCAGGCACCTTTAACTGCTGAACCATCTCCTTATCTCCTGTACTAATTATTTTGATAGAGGTAAACCAAGACCTCCAAGGCCAAAGTCAACTAGAAAATTTAGACAATAACAAATTCCACTTTTTGGTCCAAATGAGCCATACCAATATTACCATTTTCCTTTTCAATGAGGTCTGCTCATTCTCACTTGTCTCTGCCCCGTGAAGGCAGCTTCTCCAAGGAATAACATCTCATAACTAAGCTGCATCAAATTTCTGTCTATGACACTTAGTCTAATTTGGTACTCTGAAATTCCTTAATTAATTGATCTTAGTCTTTGCCTATCAAACAATCAATCAGCCCAGCTCAGGGAAGAAGAGCTTCCAATTTGAAATGTCAGTAAGACTCTAAGCAGAGTGTGACAATGGCCTCCAGCTATGTTGCTCTGAGCACACCTCATAGTCAAAGTTCTCTGAGATTTCTGTTTTGATTCCTTTCTATACCTGTCTGAGATCTTCCTTAGGCATCACAATGCTACCCAAAGCCGATAGGTTAGGATTCAAGTCATCTGTGTATTGCCTGTTTCATCATAAGTGGATTTAGAAAGTCCTTCTACATTTTTTACTTTTTTTTTTTTTTTTTTGAGGTAGGGTCTCGCTCTAGCCCAGGCTGACCTGTAATTCACTATCTAGTCTCAGGCTGGCCTTGAACTCATGGCGATCCTCCTACCTCTGCCTCCCAATTGCAGGGGTTAAAGGAGTGCACCATCATGCCTGGATTTTTTTATTCACTTTTACTTAATTTTATAAAATTATAAATATACATGCAATTGGAAGAATTAATATGAAGATCTTGATTCCCTTCTTGCATAATCAGCCCAATCTTACAAGCAGGAGGAATCTACCAGCTTTATTCAGATTTCACCATTTTTATATGTACTCACATATGTGTGCCAAGTTGTATGAAATTTTGTCACATGTTCAGATTCATGTAAACACTATAGTCAAGAGGCACAAAATAGTTTCTTCCTCTCTATCTCCTGCACTCCACCCCTATCAACCACTGTTTTGTCCTCCATCTCTATGATTTTGTCATTTGAAGGATGTCATACAAGTGGCGGTCTATGGTTAGTATAGAACCCCTGGAGATGGTTTTTCTCTCTCACCATAGTCCCCTTAGACACATCCAAGGCGGTAAGCATATCAGTAGTTCATTTTTTTACTGCCAAATTGTAGTCCATGGTATGGACATACCACTGCTACTTCACCCGTTTGCCTGTTTCATCTGGGCCACTAGAAATAAAGCTGCCTCCTGGCAAGAGATGAACCACCATCGTCATATCATGGAGGCTCCATAGGGAACCCTGCAGAGAATGACGGGATGAACAAGGGACCCACAGCCATAGCCATTCAATCAACACAGGACAAGCCAGTGAGACAGAAACCAATGATTTTTGACACAAAAAAAACCCTAAGCTCACAACATTAAAGCAGCCTCAATACTCACCCAACACGACTCAGGGAACTGAGTGGAAGAGGGGGCAGAAAGATTTTGAGAGCCATGGTGGGGGAGATTATCAGAGGCATGGCACCCCTCAGTAACAACACACTTGGGCCAGGAGAACTGGGCTGAATACTAGGCTATCCATGGTCCCCTGCCCCAAGAACTGATCCAGACGGCCCACAGAGGAGGATATCCAGCTGATTGGGGATGGGGAGGGGGGGTATTGGGGAATTGGGGATAACAACTCATTGTTGGCCCACTAAATAATGTAACTCATTATGGACAATAAAAAAATTTTTTTAAAAAGAAATAAAGCTGCCTCAAACTCTCAGGTACATGTGTTTGTGTGAATGTACCTTTTTGTTCCTCTGGAATAAATACACATAATACAACTGCTGGGTGTGGTGAGCACACACTTAGTTTTGTAGGGAATTGCCATAGACCCTTCCTCAATGGCTGCAGATCGCTCATACATCCCACCAGCAATGTCTGAGTGATCTAGATTCAGGTTCCTCCCTCAGCATTTGTGGCAGCACTTTGTGATGCTAACTATGCTTATGCATACATTGGTGTATCTCATTGTGGTTTTGATTTGCCTTTCTCCAATGACATTGAACATCTTTTCTCGTGCTTACTTACCAGCTACATATCTTCATCAGCAAAATGTCTCACCATGCCCATGAGCTAACTGGATTGCTTTTATTTTACTCTTTAATTTTGAGAGTTCTTTCTATATTCTAGATACAAGTCCTCATTGTCAAATATATGATCTGTAAATACTCTTTCAGTCCGTAGTCTTTTCATCTTCTTCACAGGATCTTTTGAAGGGCAGACATTTTTAATTTTGACAAATCATTTTTCATTTTGGAATTATGGTTTTGGCATCAAGTCCAAGACTTCTTTGTCAAACCCTAGATCTAAAGATTTTTTTCCCCTTTTTTTTTTCCTGGAGCTTTATATTTAGATCTCTGACTCATTTGAATGAAATTTTTTTTGTATTAGCTGTGAGGTTTAATTAAGGTTCAGGATTTTGTTGTTGCTTGCTTATGGACGTCCAATTATTCCAGCACCATCTGAACAACCCCCCTGTTGAAAAGCAATTTGATGCTATTTCTCATGAGTCATATAAGAATATATACATAAATAGATTTTTTTCCTGTCATTCTTGGAAATGAATCCTAAGGAAATAATGCAGAAACAGGGGACAAAGCTATACACATTGTCTCTATAATTGTGTGTGTGTGTGTGTGTGTGTGTGCATGCACATGTGTTTACTAGCAGGCCAGGGTCTCTGATCAATGCAAATGAATGCTTATCTGGCTTTATGTAGGTAGCTGGGTAATTGATCCTAGGCCTGCAGGCTTTGCAAGCAAGTACCTTTTACTACTGAGCCATCTCCTCAGCCCCCCATTTTTTAAATAAAACTGAAAAATTGAATATAACCTGAATACCCAACAATAGGGAACTAAGATGGACTAATATGTAACAATGAAAATACATTTCCTTTGTAATTCCCACCTATTAAATAAATATCCCATATGTATACACATTGGTATGGAAGATAACAATGTGGTAAACAAATTAGACATCATCCCTGCCTTCCCAAAGCTCACAGTCTAGAGGCGAGAACAGAGTAAACAATTCTGACATTTAGAAAAATATATCTGGGGACTGGAAAGATGGCCAGTGGTTAAAGGTACTTGCTTGCAAAGCCCAAGGGCCTAGGTTTGATTCCACAGTACCCATAAAAAGCCAGATGCACAAAATGGCACATGTGTCTGGAGTTCATTTGCAGTGGCAAGAGGCCCTGGTAGGCTCATTCCTCCCCCAACACCCTCTTTCTCCATGAAAAAAAAAAAAAAGCTGTTTGAAAAACATATCTGATCAAATAAGAGAAAAATAGAATTATATGTGCAAGGTTATTGAAAGTTGGTTAAAAAAAAACGTTATTTAGGATGATTGGACCAAAGACAGTTTTTTTTATTCTCTGTGGTCTCGATCTTCCATATTGTTTTCTTTTTATGCTAATTGCTAGCCAGGCATGCTGGTTTGTGCCAGTAATCCTATCACTCAGGAGAGGGAGCAGAGGGGGAGAGGATCAAGGTCATCCTCAGCTATGTAGTTTGCCAGCCTAATGAGACCCTGTCTTAAAAAATAATAAACAAAACACAATACCCCAATAACAACAGAGAGTAAAGCTTCCATTACAAAGTAGCCTCCAGCCAGGTTAGGGTTTGGAATGTTCACCTGAAGAGAAAGCAGACACTTGTGTCATAATCCAAAGGGCACAGGTAGCCGACAGTTGGTTCCCAGTGTCCAACTAGATCATGCCTGATTATTCAGTCAGTCAGCCAATATCAGTGGAATAAGGCAGACATTTCACATGAAGCTCACAGAATATAAATTTAAGAATAGGCTGCCCCTTAGGAGATGGCTTAGTGGTTAAGGTGCTTGCCTGAAAAGCCCAAGAATCTGAGTTCAATACCCCAGTACCCACGTAGAGCCAGCTACAAAAAGTGGCACATGCATCTGGAGTCTGTTTGCAGTGGCTGGAAGCCCTGGTACACCCATTCTCTCTATCTGTCTCTCTTCTATTTCTCTCTGCTTACAAATAAATGAATTAAAAAATTATTTTAGTGAATAGACAGTCCCTGGCCTCTGGGACAGTTCCAAGAAACTCTAATCTTAGTCTTTCTTGCTTGTGTTCAGTCCTTCACACTTTATGCTGTGTCATTATACACATCCCCTGCTGTGATCCCTCAGTAAACCTGTAAAGTTGTTGGGGAGGTATAATTATTGCCATTGCTTCAGCCACTTGCCCAAGGTCACACAGATAATGCATGGCAGGCCCCAAGCTCAGACCTGACCTTCTGTGCTAAGGCCAGGGCGGTTCTTAGAATGCTACCGCTGCCACAGAACAGCTGTGATAGCAGTGAGCTCAAAGCAAGTGAATAATCAGCAGACTCATAAGGAGAGTTAAATCATGTGAACAGGAAACAGGCAGGATGGGTTCCTGCTCCCTGCTGAGGTTAGGGCTAGGTGGCTGGGTCTGGAGGGGAATGTGATGCAGACACCTGGGCTTACATCTCCTCCTTTCCCCAGATGGTGAAGGCAATCCAAGTCCTGAGGATCCACCTGCTGGAGTTAGAAAAAGTCAATGAACTCTGCAAGGACTTTTGCAACCGTTATATCACCTGCCTCAAAACCAAGATGCACAGCGATAACCTGCTCAGGAATGACCTTGGGGGACCCTACTCCCCCAACCAGCCCTCCATAAACCTTCACTCACAGGTAACAAACAGTACTGGGTCCTGTCTCTCAAGCCACATGTATAAGAAGGTCTGAAGGACCACAGCAACCTAGCCAGTGAAATTGGATTCACTGGATTCTTTCATCTTAAAGCCCTCCTCTATCCATCAGGTGGCCCAGCCTTTGTTTGTTTGTTTTTTTTGTTTGTTTATGGGGTCTTGCAATGTAGCCCAGGCTAGCCTTAAACTCTCAGTCCTCCTGCTAAACTGTGGGATTACAGGCATGTGCCACCATACCCAGATAGCACAGTTCCTTTTCTACATAGACACTACCCACCAGGACATGAGGATCTCCTAAGAAATAACCAGATATGAGAGGGACAGTGTTCAGAGCAATTCCTGGCTTCCTGGCCCAAGATGTCCCAAGAAATGAATGAGCCCTGGTGTGAAAGAGATTAGACACTTGTCTGGAGGAGAACTGGGATTGGGCCCAGAGTTCTTGACCAATGGTCTCCCCCGGAGGGCATTCACGGTGGCCCTCTGCAGTCCTGGGAAGGAGGCTCTGGAGCAGCTGGTCTATTGTGTGGTTAAGACCACACAATAGATGCAGACAGCCTCCACAGGGATGCCTCTCTTCTGGTCACCTTCTACTTGTTCATCCTTCCCTGGCACTTCTGTCCTCTTAAATGTCACCTCAATAAGACCTTCATCCTAGGAACTGGATGATGAGGAAATGGTGTCTGCACAGTAGAGAAAAAAAATGACCCCTTATCTCCAGGACAAAATGTTTTCTCCAAACCTATTCCTTGCACCTCACTCACTGGCATCTACATAAGCTGTAGGCTTACCACTGAGTGTGTGCATGGAGGCCCCCAGGAGGCTCACAGCAGCCCCTCACCTAGAGCAGGGGTTGGAAGATGGGTTAGCTTTCTAAGATTGAATGATGAGAGGTGCTGTGAAGAATGCCCGAGAGGCTGTGCCATTTCCGTTTCTGTGCGTGTATGACTCTGGTCAGCAAGGCCAGGGCAGGGAAATGCTCACCTGAAGGTGGTCATCTATACTTTGAACATTTTATAACATCCAAAATACACTTGGTATCACACAAACGCATCCTGGTGAGATGTTTCTGGGCCTTTGATATTGAGTACTGCATAGGACACCGGGCAAGAAGTTTATTTTCTCTTTGTATTGCTTAAAATCACCAAATCACTTTATTGCAGATCTAAAAACAGCAGCCCAGGCTTCTGCTTGCTAATATTCTCTTGAAATAGACTCATTCCTTCAGAGTCTTATTGTACTTTCCCTTATGATCAGAATTAGCAAGAAACTTGCATGAAAGAGGACAATAATTGCTCAACGAGCATCTCGTTTGTAATTTATTAGTTTCTATTATTGTGAGTTACCATGGTGACGCTGCACAGCCCCGGTGACGGGAGAGATGTAAGATAGGAGCTGAGGAGGCTGTGAGGCCTCACCAAATGGAGATGCACATTTTTATCAGTAATTTTCATGAAAATAATAAGTGAGGAGTTAATGAGATGGAAAGCCATCCTGTGGCTATTGTGAATTTTTTTTAAGTGTTGATCTAATTAGAATGCATCGGTCAGGAAAAGTAATGAGGATTTAGTGCCTCACAGAGATGTGAGGATCATATCAGAAAATTAGCACAAGTCTTTGGAAATAATCAGGTCCTTGGAGAGGCTCTGGATTTCCCCTCTTGGGCCCTCCGACTTTACCTTGAGCTCTGGAGTTGGGGGTGTACCAAGGTAGAATGGAAGGAAGGGAGGGGGTGCAGAAGGCTTAGCAGCCACAGTGGTCCCTAACAGTTGTGGATCTGGGACTGACAAGCTCCACTACAGGAGGCAGGGTCACTGGAGAAGTGGGGTTTGCAGAGAAGGGTAATGCCAGCTCTGGACCAACCAGGTATCAGAGAAGCTGTCTGCAAAAGCCAGTCCTCTCTGGGCATGGAGGACTCAGTGCCTGTGAGCTGTGAGAAAAGAGGGAAAGAGTGATTCTTATCGCTGGGAGCATCAGGTCCCTGCCTGAGGAGGAGGCTGGCCCTGGGGTAACCCTTGCAGAAAGGCTTCTTAGTCCAGGGAAAGAGTAGCCCAGACAAAACCAAACACATCCAGAAAGAGAAAGAAGCAGGGAAGTATTAGCTCCCCTCACTTCCTCTGATCTCCACAGCCTCCATCACTCAGGCTTCAGTAGGTAAATAAGGAGTTTCCCACCCTTCCCTCACGGCTCCCCTGGCCATCCCTCAGCCCTGCTCCACACCTGTAAGCTTTACACTCCTGCTGCTGGATTTGTCTTTCTGAAGCCTGTGTGGGTCTCAGGTTCTGATTGTCACCAGGGCTTTCACACTGGCCCACCCAACATTCAAGGCCTCCTAGATCTGACCTTGACTTCCAAGTGCCACAACCGTTTTTTCCATGCCCACCTGTTCAAAGGCAAGCTCATCTGACTCCACCACCAACCCTTCCAGCAGAGCCAAGGCAGCCTCTTCCCAAGGGCAGTGACAAGGCTACCCCACACACACACACCATGGAGGTCTCCCTGACTGCCCCATCCAGAACAGACTTTTCCTTCTTTCAGCCGATGGTCCACCAATAATGCAGCAAGCATCACACGTCACTCAAGATGAGAAAATGTGTGTGGGTATCATCGAGATAACACATGTTGTTTGCATTGACACAGCATTTGATATATTGGAAATCACCAAATCACTTTATTGTGGATCTAAAAGCAGCTGCTCAAGCTTCTGCTTGCTAATATTCACTTGAAATAGACGCATTCCTTCAGTATTGTACTTACCTTAAGACCCCAGCTGTGCCATAAGGTCTTCTGTAATGATCAGTGGCCAGTAAGAAAGACAGAGAGAGAGAGAGAGAGAGAGAGAGAGAGAGAGAGAGAGAGAGAGAGAGAGAGAGAGAGAGAGAGAGAGAGAGAGAGAGAGAGAGAGAGAGCCAAAGAAGAAGAAGAAAAATTGGAAGAGAGAGTGAAGGAAGAACAAACATAGGAGGGTCAGCATCATTCAGGAGGTAGGCAAAGAGAGGCTGAGGTGTTGGCAGAGAAAAAATAACGAAGAGAAAAAGAAGAGACAGGTGAAGGAAGATGATGCTGAGGACAGAGGGTGAAAGACAGCGGACGAGGAATGGTGGGAGGTGACCTTGTGCAATCTAGGCACTGGGGGGAGAGAGTGGGACCTGCCATATGCTGTTTCCAGGTCAGGCTCCTGTCACTGTCTCTCTGAGGCATAAGCTCACCCAGGAAGGAGATGCTTGGTTGTCAAGAGACACTGACCAGCAGCTTTAAGACAGTGTGAGAGGCAGCTCTCAAGGACCAGTACGGAAGAGGAAGCCATGAGGCTGAGGCCTGTGGTGTGTGTGTGTATGTGGGTTCCTGCATTTGTCACTTTCTGACCTTAATCCCCACAGCCTGAAATAGCTACCCAGAATGGCAGCCTGGCCCAAGGAGGGACGTGGCCCTTCTGGAACAGGATTCTCTGGAGCAACATGTCGGCTGCCTGCCAGCTTTGTTGCACATTGCTGACTCATGGTTTTCCCTGTGTGTTAATCATGAAGCCTTGTGTGGCAAAGTGGGAGGCATTTTTGTTTTCCAAAATTGACAACCCCACTCTCCGATGCAAACTCTATGTGGTTTGGGTTAGTCCGTGCTTGGCCTTCCCCTCCTATATGTGGGTTTTCCCTGAGGGATAGAATGCAGGTGGGAAGCTGGGGACATTACTTCCACCAAGCAAAAAAGCTAACTGGGTTTCAAGGACTTAAACTAGCTCAGCCCTTAGCTCTTTCCGCGTCCCCAGGAAGCCATCCTGTCCTGGCCCAGGTTTTCTGCAGCATTCATTCTAGACTCAGCTGTGTGCTCTCCTGTCCTTAGTGGGCGCTAGCTACCAAACCATCCCACGAGAGAACCTCACTCACCCAGGACTTGAACTGAAAATCACCCTCTTTCTCCATGGACATTTCCATTCAGCTCTAGGTCAGCCAGATCAGACTGAGCCGCATTTCTCATTCAGTAGCTCAGCATTTGGGGGTGCTTACCGTACATACTGTGTTAGGTCCAGGGAGAGCCAGGTGAATGTTTCAAGAGGAACTCCTAATCCCCGAGGGAGATAGCTCTGCATCCAGAAAGGATTCTGTCAGCTATGGATCTTAGGAAAGGAGCAGCTGAAGGAGGGGAGGGAGCCCAATGAAGGGGTTCTGGATTGAGCAGGTCACATATGTTGCTTGACAGGATTCTTCTTCCTCCCCCACAAAGAGCCCAGGCCTGACACCTGACCTGCACATGGTTCATAGCCATATCTGTTCCTGCCCTGTAACAGGACAGACAAAACTCAGTATGGATTAGAGTGGCCAACAGGAGGATTTTACCCATTGTGGTGGGAGAAGGTGCAGATTCAATGGGCAGGCTTTCTGGGGAAGATAACTTTTCAGCCAGGCTTGGGAGAGTTAATGGCGCACTAGCATCTATAAGAGTAGTACAGAAAGAATCTGGGAAGAGGCCAGGGATACAGCTTTGCAGAAGCCCTGGAGAGAAGAGGACTAAGAGAGTCATTCACTCACGCATCATATATCCATTCAAGCACCTATGGAGCCTGCTGTGTTCTGAGGACATAAAAATGGATGTGACAAAGTCCCTGACCTCAAAATAAAAATGAATGGAGGGATCTTACAAATAAAGTTACAAGGGGAGATATAGTTTAAGGTTAACCATCATGGCCAGCTGCTAAAGATTTTAAAGGAAGTAGAGAATTTAGGCAATGTGGTCAGGGCTGGAGACACATTGGGGAACAAATTAAATGAACAACTATCTCTTGTATGGCTCAAACATGAACTCATGGAGAAAAGATGTACTGTCACCTGCTCTTCCTGTCTGAAATGTGATATGTACTAGCTACTGCATGTATATTTTATTTATTCTTGCAACAAGACTTCAAATGCCCTTGATTTTCTCAGTTTTGTACCTAAGGAAAGAGAAGTAAAGACACTAATCCAAGGTTACACACCAACCAATTAAGTGACAGAATCTAGGGTAGGTTGCTCCCAGAGCTTATGTTCTTATGATATGCCAGTATTTTTTAATAACATATACAAAGGGAAGCAGAGGTCCTGGGTCCTAGGTGGGGAAGTCTGAGCATGCCTGATTATAGCTCAGGGATACAAAGACTAGAGGTGGGGGAACTGAGTTCTGGGCTCCAAGAGTTTGGATTTGCTGATAGGTTGCAAGAGGGGAGAAGAGAGGTAGGAAGTGAGCACAGTTCTGGGGTGCTGGACTTAGCAGCCTGCTCTTCAGCTCTGGGACTCCCGGGGCAGTTATGGAGGGGTCTACCGGTACATCTATCCCTGGGAAGAGCAGACCTCTTTCAGGGAGCTCTGCATTTGCAAAGTTGACAGGAGGCCAAAGGAAAAGGCCCTAGGGCTTCTGCTCCATGCCCAGGCATCCCAAGGATTTGATCTGAGACCTTTCACACTATGTGAGGAGAAGGAGAAGTGATCCATTTCGGAGGGATCACTATAGAAATAAAGGAATACCCCCAAACTAAAGGGCAAGAAGTTCACGGTGCCTAGTTTCCATCATAGGCATTAGAGCTGTCCCTGCCGCTGGCTCCTAGCCTCCAGCCCTCCAGTAGCTGCCTGGCCAGTGAAACTTGAGAACTTCTCTCCTTCTGAAAAGGAATGTTCCTTAAGAGCAGCAGCTGCTGCTTGTCCCCACAGGCCTGAGCTGCCTTTCCCTTGAGACCAAAGCCCCCAACTGGAATGGAACAGGACAGGATTAAGTGGCTTGTTTATGTGTGCTTGGCTTCCTTGAGTGTGCAAACCTAGCTTTTCTTGGTCTAAGATGGGACTCTGGCCCTGTTAGAACAGAGACTACCAGAAAGGGTGTCCGGGGACAAAGGCAACATCCCTACGCACCTGCACACACACACACACACACACACACACACACACACACACACACACACACACGTCAGGCCACAGATTTTTCAAGCATATACTTAACACTGTGCTTGGCAGTAGGGAAGTCAAAGCAAAAGCACACTTTCTCTCAAAAACCTATAGCCAAGCTCCAGCACTAGGACAGCTGCAGGGGCTTGAACCATTCTGCTGTGTCCTGGAAAAGCAGCAGGAAGCACTGAAGAGTCATGAAGATAGTCCCCAGCCATGCCCTAGATAGGCGGAGACCACTTCTAAGAGAAATGGGCCACTAGAATGCAGCCCCACCTCTCCCCCAGCCCAGGCAAGGAGTCTTGGAACTGTCCTGAGTCTTCAGCGAGCTGGTCAGAAGCAGTGGATCTGCAGAGACCCCTAGTGGCCAGGGCAAGGATGGCAGACAGCTGGGCCCAGTTCTGTTCACTGACCCCAGTCCTACCACTCAAACACAGCAGTGAGTTTTAGGGCACACCATTTGTTTTTCCTTAACCTCCAGCTGAAAGGAGCTTTGCAAGGCAATCCATTTTATTCCCATTTTAAAAGCATCCTAGTAAGATAAAATTTTCAACTTTCAAAACAGTTTCAAAGGACTTTTCTGTCATTTTTTTCCTTCACTTTTCATTTTCCATCCCATCACCGTTTCTTTAAGAAATTTTATCCATGGGTAGAAATTACCTCTCCCTGGGCAACTTAGCCCCTTTCCTCTTACAACTCAAGAATGAAGAAGGCTGAGGAGAGGAACAACCCATCCTGGCTGATGGCAGACCAGTGATTTAATCCAGTCAGTGTGTGAGTGTCCCACCACCCTCCATTTCCAGAAGCCATCCAAGAGCGCTTCCTGTTTCTTAGGAAGGTCTTCCTTCTGAACAAGTTATACTTCTTGTTCTGAAAGTGAGACTGAGGTAAGATTCATCCAGTGACCACCGAGGTCCAGAAAGAACGTCTTATGATCACAGAGCTGAGTGTGTTGTTGGGGGCACTCTGGACGCATAAGCTCTCTGCCATTGTAAACCCACTGCCCTTCTTTACTCAGTCCCTTCTGAGGAACCCATAGCCTCTGTAACTCAAATAAACAGTACACAGGGCAGCTTTCCATTGTGTCTGTGGAGCTTATGGGTCTCCATCCGATTTCCAGGCAGCTCTACAGAGGGACACATGTGGGTTCCTGGCGGGGCGTGGTAAGGAGCGCTTGGGCTGGATAAGCAGCGCTCAGCACCTGTCCCAACACTTCAAGCCTGGGAGACTGGAGGCTGGAAAACACCACAAAATGGCACCAAATGTGCTTCTCTCCTCATTGTGAGTGTTGAGAGGCCTTGGAGGAAGCAGCTCTGTTTAGATCTAGACAGCAGCATCCACCTGGGATGAAGTCAAATAAGCCCCTGAGGAAGCAGTAGAGGAGATAATAATACTGTGTGCTTAGCCAACAGATTCTTCCCCAGGGTTTCCGTGGCTGCCACAGTGGCTCCTTCTTCAGAAAAGACCCTGGAGTGTCCCTGGAGTCTTAGAGCTAGAAACCAAGGTTCAGCTTGTATGAGGTGGTGGGGGGAGTCACGCTTAGAATTCTGGGGTTTGGCACCATGGTCCTCAGTGTCGTAGATAGGACTGAAGGGGGTCATATGATAAGGTTTGTGTTGCTCTGGCTTGGTTTGTGACCTCAGCTGAACCTCTTCTGTTGCTAAGTAAAGAACACCGATGCTCTAGGACTTCGAGGACAGGTTTTTAATCCCTTCTCTGCCACTGCCTAGTTGAGTCAACCTCAGCCAAAGGAAGTTGGAAATAAATTATTGGGTACCTAAAAGTGCCAGGCAGTGTGCTTGCACTGGAGCCTTTGGGTCTGACTCCAAAACCCATTTCCTCTCTCTGTGATCCTCCGCCCTGCACTCACGGCCAGGGGACCTACATTTCAGGCATAGCTATTTGAGTCTGAGAAGTTACTTCCACTCTCTGAGACTCGATTCTTTTCCTGGAAAATGGGATAGTTCCCCTCCTGCTGACCCTATGTGGGTCGTGATATCATACTGTGAGTGGATACCCTCTGATATTCAGTGAGTATAATAAATGGTGAATTTTTTGACCCATCAGATGTTCAGGGTGAGCTGAGGGAAATGTTGAAAAAATCCAGATTATTGAGGGTCTGATTCCATGGCTCTGAGAGTCCATATCTTTAAAAACATGCAATTTCTCAAGAGGTGTGTGAAACAGCTCCTGCTTACAGATGTGAGATTCCCCCTGACTCAGAGATACCAAGATATGCTTCCTGTTTCTTACCTCAGCTAAGATTTGGCCAACCCTAGCCCTGCCCACAGTCTCTACCTCTGAAGTTTTCCATTCCTTTCCTTTGCAAATATCATTTGGCTGCATCTTAGCTTTTCACAGCCAAAGATCCAAAGAAGGCCGGGAAGGGTGGATGAAAAAGAATCTGAGCCAAAACATCAATTACCTTTAGTTCCCCACACCAGGTGAGCTTGTATGCAGGCTCTCCAAGCTTCAGAAAGAAAGCACGCCAGAATTTGAATAAGCAGGTACGATATCTAGATAATATCTCACCCTTCTGCTTCTGGCTAGAAAACAATGTGTGTTGGTTGGTTGAATTCCAAGGGACACATCTTGCATTTACGTTACATTGCTTGCATCTTCCTAACCTTGGGACAATTCTTTTTTTTAATATTTTATTTATTCATTTTCAAGAAAATGAGAGAGAGAGAGAGAGAGAGAGAGAGAGAGAGAGAGAGAGAGCGCACCAGGGCCACCACCTTGTGTGTCTGGCTTATGTGGTCCTGGGGAATTGAACCCACAGCCTTAGGCATTGGAGGCAAGTACCTTAACCGCTGAGCCATTTCTCCAGCCCGGGACAATTCTTTATATTTGAAGTTCTCAAATATCTCTACCCAAAGAAGAGTGCTGTAGTGTGGATGACGTCAGATAAGAGACTGGATGGTCATGTCCAGTGGCTTTAAGGCAAATGATATGTGAGTCTCTACTTCTGTTAAAATTGTGTTGCAAGTTTGCCTCAGTTTCAGCTAACATCGCTGGTTTCTGCCCTATGAGAAGTGTTGGTTGAGGTGTTAGAACTAGGAGGATATTGTAGTTCTTTTCACACTACTGAGCCAAAGCACCCAACCAAAAGCAGCTAATGGGAGGAAAGTTTTGGGGTTTTTGTTTATTTTTTGTGGTGTTATTTTTTGTTTTGCAATCTCGAGGGGAAACTTCTCAGTGGCAGTGGAAAGCATGGCATGAGCAGAGGCTAGACATCACCTATGTCATAGCAGGTGGAAAACATAAGTGAAAGAGTGAGCCAAGCTCTGGCAAAGGTAAACTGGCTATGAACCTAAGCCCACCTCTGGAAACACCTCCAGCAATGTTCCACCTCCCAAATTGCCACCAACTGGGGACCAAGCATTCAAAACACATGAGTTTATGGGGGACATCTGATTCTAGCCACCACAGAGAGCTGTACCTCAGAGCAGTGTCCATGGCTGAAAGCCCAGGCTTTAAGGCTCCTGGATGCCAACTCTGAGCACAGGAGCCTGCTCAGACCTGATTCTGGACTTTGTCTGGAGGCTGAAGACCAAGTTACCCCAAACAAAAGCTAGAAAGCTGGAACCACTCTCCATCCCATGGTTTAGAGTTACCTGTCTCTAAATCTTGTACCTCACACCTAATGATCCTAGCATTTGAGCTTTGGAATGGGGTCTTAATGTCCATTGGGTTTGTTAACTCGCTCAAGCCCTGTTTTCTGATGAGGATCTGTGGGTGGGAAGAGTTTAGAGACCCAGGCATGGCTCCCAGGCCTCAATCCACCATGCCTCATTGCCCTTTTTCTTGCTTTCTCTAAACCTAGATGCAGTGATCACTCATACATTCAGTTCCTTTTTTACAACT
>PVHP010020615.1:8032-30514 GCA_004024765.1 Zapus hudsonius | reverse complement strand
AAAAAAAGTATACAACTATAGCTTGACTGCCAGCACTCTGGTGATCACAGGCACATGGGGGAGGGGGAGGGTGTCAGAGGACATGGGAACCAGCCCCTTGCCTCCAGGGACCAAGCCATCTGAGACCAGTGCTGCTCTGGGACTTAGTCAGAGAAGCTGCTTTAGGCAGTGATGGCAACACATGAGGAGACTGGATGAAATCCAGAGAATAAGTGATGGCTGAGTGCTCAGACCCCTCGGGGACATCTGTATTACTCTCTGCAAGGACCAGAGAACACCACTGATGAAAGGGTGGAAAGAAACGTAGGAGCTGGAGGATGGGCAGGAGTGTTGTCAAAGGGCGTCTTCTGGAGATTAGGTCATCGTGAACACACAGCAGCTGAGGTTATTTGCACAAAACCTTCACAGATTCTGACCCATGGGCATTCTGTCACGGGTGGGGGAGGGCTCAGGAGACCTCCTCCCCTCCCTGAGGAGCTAAAAGCAGTTCAGGGATGCACTTGGGACAGGGACTGAGCAGAGGAGGGTCAGAGAGGGTGACGAGGTGACTGGGATCAAAGTAGAGTTAACTCATTCATGTATGAAATTGTTAATGACGTGTTTGAAAGGACAAGCGTGCTTGCTGTGTAAGCATGAAGGCCTGAGAGGACTTGAGAGGGCTGAGTTCAGTCCCTAGCAGCCATCTAAGTAGCTGGGCATGCTCTTGCACCCCTGTAATCCCAGCCATGTGGAGAGCAGAGATAGAAGAGTGGCTGATTTATGGGGGCAAGCCAGTGTGACCACAAAAAAGGCATCTCCAGGGGGAGACAGGGAGAGAGAGAGAGAGGAGAGAAAGAGAGAGAGAGAACGCAGGAGCGATGGAGAAAACGCCCAGTATTTTCCTCTGGTTTGTCTGCACACTCGTCTGTACATACACATGTGCACACACTATACATACCACGTTACACAAATATGCGGAAATGTAAAAAGAAGGGTATTATCTCCTCTAATCTAATTTTAAAAGAGGCTTGACCATAATTTAGAGAATGAGCTATGAAGAAATAATGACCAGAGAACAGGAAGTAATATATCCAGGCCAAGGTTCTCCAGAAGGTACAGGTTGAGACTAAATTTTGTGAGTAATTTACTGCGGAGGTTGGTTCCAGGAAGAGGATTGATGGATGGGGGTGAGATAGGATCTGGGGTGAGGGGTGAGTGAGGATTCAAAATATGACCTAACTGATGAAATCTTTGATGTCAAAGTTACATTCTCAAACCTGCATAAAGTTATTTCATAGAATGCAAGCAGAAAATACTATTTCTAAATTAATACACAGCTTTAAGTTGGTGAGATATTATCAGATGTTTTCTTACTGCATATATGTATGCAATATTTTTTATCTAGCAATAGAATAATGGATTTTCTTTTAGACAAAATAAAACTCACTTTAAATATCATATATAAATATTCCCAATCAGTAGTGTGAAAAGGCTAGGGAAAGAGATGGGATTTGAACCCAGTCTTGAAAAATCATGGGAAAAGACAATGGAACAAAATGCACAGAAGGGTTAAGGTTTTCCAGGTGGTTTACCTATATATCTCATTGAATTCTTATGGGGATTATTTTTCCCAGTTTACAGATAGTAAGATCAAGGCCCAGGCAAGTTAAAGGATTGCATTCAGCTTGTCACAACCTCTGCTATGCATGGTTCTTATCTGAGTGCTGACTTCCTGAGCCCTGCACCTTTATCTTTACCAGTGAAGAGCCTCAGGGGAAGTCCAGGCTGGAATTCTCCCTCCTTTATGGTCCTACATAGTAGATGGCTCCTGAGAATTTCTCTCTCTGTTTTCTTACCGGGGATGATATCACTATCTCTTCAAAGAGCTGTGACATCATCAAATGATTAGCAAGTAAAGTCCCAAAAGTACTCAATGCATGTTAGCAGAAGCAGGAGAAGGGGGGAGGGAGAGGGAAAGGGGGGGAAGAGGAAAATGATTTCCATTTCTGAAAATCTCCTATTTCAGAGCAGAGTGCATTCTGGGTACAAGGACAGAAAGAGTAATAGGCAGAAAATCAGGCCTAGGAGTTCCTTCAGCTACCAAGAATCTAGGAACTCAGGGTCCTAGGGAACTCAGGTCACTCTGGAGTAATTCCAACCTCAATGGAAATTACTGGGAGCATACACTCCAAAGGCTTGGCAGGCACCAGATCTCCATATCTTAATTCTCATAGAAAGTCAATTTCCTTGTCTACTTTGTGTCCTAAATGCCTCACTGTTAAATAATTAATACTGTTCTAATACAGCTTAGATGTGTTCAATATCTGCTATTTACTACCTAACCTCTTTAAATTTCAGCTAAACCTACATTTATAAAATTGAAGGAAGAAATTGAACTCAGAGTGGTGAGATGTATAAAATACATTAGATATTTGGCTCAAATATATGTTGACCATATTACTGGGTTTTTATGTTCCTCCACCTGTGAAGATTTATAAACTCAAAATGCCACCTTAAACCAATGTATAGAGTCTCTGTGAGTGTTCTGTTGTACTTCCCAGTGTGGTTAACACACTATTAGTGCCCTTTGCACCTCTGAAACGCTTCCCCTGCTAGAACACTAAAATCCAGAGCGTTGTATTGTATCTCGAAATTATCAAACACTGACCAACATTTTTAATCAATAAGTAACATAAAATCATAGAGCTAAGATATCACAAAAGCCTGAGGTTTCCACCAGTTTATAAAATCTACTTGGAAAAGTAACTTGAGGACAAGCCAAAGCTTGACCTCCTGAGACACCATAACTGATGTAAGAGCTCTTGTGTATTTCATTCACAGAAGGATTTACGATGATTTATAAAGATTAAAAACAACAACCACAACAATGACGACAACAACAAAAGGGCTGAGGAGATGGCTCAGCTCTTAAAGGTGCTTGCCTGCAAAACCTGACAGCCTGGGTTCTATTCTCTAGTACCCATGAAAAGCCAGATGCACAAAGCAGCACCTGGAGTTCTTTTACAGTGGCAAGAGGCCACGACATACCCATTCTCTCTCCTTCTAGAGGACTAAAGAAAAGACACCATGAAAACCTATAGGAAACAATTCTTGAAGTTTGGAAGATGTCAAGAAAACTTGCTTGGGGAATGGGGCCTGTTGGGTATTATTTAGTGTCAAAGGAAGTAGAGAGTTGGTGCCTCCCTGCCTCACTCTGCCTGCATGATGCCCAGGGAATTTGCGGGGCAGTCTTTGGATGAAGTTGTTGATGTGGACTCCCAGGAGCACAGGCTCCTCCTGGGAAGCCTCCTACCCTGGAGCTGCAATTATCTCATTTCCATAATAAGGTCAGCACTTTCCCTAACTGCTTTATTTTCATTAACAGATGCAGGGAAAAGATAAGTACCTTTTATGTTTTAAGAGACAGAGATTCAGGTAGTCTGTTAAGATACTTATTTTAAAAAATCCACCCAAATCAAGTAGGAGTTGGCCTGTAAACTAAATTGCAAGCAAGTGGATTTTATAATCTCTCAGGCAATTGGTGTTCAAAAGCATTTTCTGGGTTTTTTAATTTCCTTTTCCTTATCACTCCCTGA
This sequence comes from Zapus hudsonius, assembly GCA_004024765.1. Classification (NCBI taxonomy): domain Eukaryota; kingdom Metazoa; phylum Chordata; class Mammalia; order Rodentia; family Dipodidae; genus Zapus; species Zapus hudsonius. The sequence goes on along the minus strand of PVHP010020615.1, from coordinate 26,939 downwards.
GAGCAGAGGTCAAGGTCCAGGGCCATTGGGAGAAAGTCCATTTGTTATCTTGAACAATCTATGCTGTAGGTGCCCGGGTACCTCTCCCTTGGAGGGAGGGGAGGCAGAAAGTAAGGACACCTTCCAAGGCTCTCCCAGCTGGACATTGAAATCTGCTGCCACTCCCTTAACACCATAGCCTCCTTTTCTGTGGGAATGTCTGGGGCTCCTTAGAAAAAGGGGACTTGGAGCCTTGCTAGGTGGCACCCACCTGGAGGCAGAGGTAGGAGGATCAACATGAGTTCAAGGCCACCGTGAGACTCCATAGTGGATTCCAGGTCAGCCTGGGCTAGAGCGAGATCCTACCTCGAAAAAACAAAACAAAACAAAACAACAAAGAAAAAGAAAAGGGGACACGTCTTCTTTCCCCTGGGATGGTGCGAGGAGATCCCCAAGTCCTGGGGGCCTGGGTGAAGTCTGGGAAAGTTCTGGGGAGATCCCGGTTCCCCGGCGCTGGCGGCCAGGTCCCGCCCATCCCGGCCCCCGGCTTTCCGGGGTGGGGTGCGGTGGGTGGGGAGCGGCCGGCCCGCCCCCAGGCCACCGGGCTCTCGGGGTCCAGGGTCGCCGGCGCTCGGGCGCGCGCGGGAGGGTGGCCATGCCCCGCGCCCCCCGCGCCCCCCGCAGCCGGCTCCCCGCGCCGCCCGCCCCCGCCCGCCGGGCTCCAGGTGTCCCGGGTGTCGCCGCCGCCTGACTCAGCGGCGCAAGCATGCGGCGGAACCGGGGTAGCCTGCCGGGCCGCGGCGCTCGGGCCGCCCCCTGAGCGGGCTCGGGGCACGGCTTCCCGCCCCGCACGGCCGGGCGCGAGAGGCCCCGCGCGGCCGGAGCACCTGGGCAGAGCCGGCGGCGGGCGGGCGCTGCTCCCGGAGCTGCGCGTGGATCCCGCGCCCCGCAGGTGCCGCCCGATCGCCCACGCGCGCGGGGACCCGGAGCGCCCCGGGAGGACCCGGACCCGGGACGAGGCCCGAGCCGGGGCCGTGCGCCCACACCCCGCGCCCCGATCGCTGCTGGCCACCGCGTCCCCGCGCCCCCGTCTCCGGGCCGCGAGCCAGGTGAGTCCCCAGGGGTCCCCGTGTGGGCTGGCCGCGCGGGTGGGGACGCCCTCTCTCGGGATGGACGGAGCTCGGGGCTGTTTTCTCCAGCTCAGTGGACACACGCAGCGCTCGGTTCTGGTTTCCTCGGCGCCCGTGAGTGGGCGTCTCAAAGGAAACCAGAAGGGACCCACGGAAAGTCCACTCACTTCTGGGAGGTGACCACCGAGTCCTCCAGACCCTCCCTGCGCCCCTCCCCGCCCCCATCTGCAGGGTCTGGGGAGAGTTAATGACTTGGCTCTGGGCTCTGCTCCCCCGCACCCTGCTCCTTCCACACTGGAACACGACAGGCCTGTTAATTAACTTTAATTACCATCATTTGGCCTCCACCTGCCCGAACCCACCCGGCAGGCACTGTACCTGGGACTTCAAGGGGAGTGCGTTCAGCGGGCTCCCTGCTTTGTGGGGGGACCTGTCTGCGGAGAGCTGGTGCCCATCCTTTGTATAAAAGTAAGTTTAATTTATTACATCCGGGCTGGGTTTCTTAAACATATCTTTCATTTCTTGGAGCGAACTGAGGTTATTTTAATTTGGGGAGAGGCTTGTGAAATTATATTGTGAATCTCAATAGTTAAGAGGAAAAATACAAGAGACCTATAAACTTCTTCTTGTGGAAAACTGTCAGGCATTGCAAGTTTGTGTGGAGATAGAAACTTTTTATTCCCAAGTTTGTCCTTGGAGTTAGGTTGTTCAGTGGAACATGTTCTTTGTTTATTGAATACAAGCTAATTTTAAAAGTGCATTTAATCGGATGTCACTGTTATTACCAATAATAGTATTGTACTTACAAGCCCTGTATTGATTTCTCCTCACTTAAGCACTCTGTAGCAGCAGGAGTCTATGGAACATTGCCTGTAAGTAATTGGAAGGTGATTGCGGGTGTTTTCCAAAGGACAGTAACTTTTTAAAGTGAAGAGCCATCTCTAAAACTCTTACTTAAGACTCGTATACACTTCCAAGAGAAATGTGGAAGGCAACGCTTTGGACATCTCGCTGTTTTAACAATATTTTTAAAAAGACAAAAAATGGGTCGTGCAAGTAGGCTAGAGCCCAAAATGGAAATCTCTCCTTGGCTTCTTTCCAAGGAGAGATTAACACGCATGTAAGGTGGGCCCTAACACCTAGAGGGTTTTATATAGACTTGATTTGTCAGTTCTCAAAGATTTGTTTTTCACATTAAAATATACCTAGAGGGTAAGTGGAACGGCTTGTTAAAGTTTATTTATGTGGGTGTACATGTCTGTATTTTTTTCTTCCTCTTGTGAGCCGTCAAATGGTTTATGTGGGTTGTCTGTGAAATGAGATGGTCCATTTAAAAACAAATTCCCGTTTCCCTGAAGTTTCAGGGGTTACACACTTCATGATATTCAAGAAGGAATTTTTGCTTCTTGATTTCTAGCCCACTTCTTTGCTACTCAGTATAGTGAACATGACCATCAAATGCTCAGTATAAATGTCATCATTGTTTTAACAGCGTCTGTTAACTTATTTCCTCCTCTTTCTATTTCTTTACAGCCTTACTTATTGGTTCTATCTTTGCACATATTAAAGTGTGAGGAGTTTTGATTCTCTTCATAAAATATTAGAGAACTTCTTATTAATATTGAAAATATGTCTTAGTTTTGACCAAATGCGATGGATGTGAAAATTGAAGCTATTAGGTGCATTCTAGTCATTTTTACATTATAGTTTATTTTCTAAGTTTTTAAATGTATTGGCCAGAGTAAATATTTAATCACAGTTATTTAGTTGGCTTATACTCTTTAATTGGAATAATAATAATATTTTCTTATTAGTCTATCTGGCTAGAAATATGACCCGTGAAATCTTTTTAGCTTACTATTAATTTCTCTACCCATGCTCAGGTGGGACTAAGGAGTAGGCATTTTATTTGATGGCGTTGGAGATAAAAGCTACTGTGATAGGTGTATATATAATAGGTAGGGAGAATTATTTTTCTGTCTTACACTATCTGCGTATGTTAGAATGGGTATGTGAGGGAATAGATAGAGAGGGGCTGATACAATGGTTTATTAATCTTGAAGCCAATGATGGTTAAAATGCATAGTTTTAGGGTGAAGAGAGAATGGTTTTTTTGGTCGCAGAGCAGAGGAGGAGAAACTATGGTTTCCTTTCTGGGATCCTGGGGGTAGAGATCTTGGAAGAGCTGCCAAGAACTTTATGCTGCATCTTCAAGAAGCGCAGACTGTGGATCTGCTAGTCTGGTTCCTCCTCAGCAGAGACTCCAGTGTCACCCTTCATTATCCATGGACCTGGAGGTCCATCCCACCTGGTCTCCTTGCTGTTACCTGATGTTGATGCCTCCTGGTGCCACTTGGGGTCCTTTCAGATGTTGGCATTTCTACCTGCTCCCTTACTTCTGACACATCTCCAAAGCTGCCCTCAGTAGCACCAACTCTGATCACTCCATGTGCAGCGCTCTGAACGGCTGCAAGGTTTAGCGATATTCCTGGAGTCCATCCGACATTTGTAGTGTTTTCAAGCACTGCAGAAGAATGATGCCAGCTCTCTATGTGATTATAAATAGCAGAGCATTATACCATAAGCCATTGGAAAGTCAAAGTCACAGAATTTGATTTTTCCCATCATTACTAGTTAAGTGCTTTTTTGGGTACCTCATGTTCTTCCCTGTCAGTTTGTTTGTTTTGGTATTCTTTCTTCCCTGGCAGAGTGAGGCAAGGCCCATCCTTTGTGCTGGGCGTTTTCTGTTGCTTGTCATGTCTAATTTACCTTTCATTTTAAACTCTAGGAGGGAAAACATTGTATCTTCTTTTTCTGAATAGTGTTCTCCAGTGAGATAGTAGATAGTGTTATCTTGAACTGCAAATATTTCCCGTTATTGTCTTGGAGACAGTAGTGTTCCTTAAATATTTACTGAGTGAATAAAATATAAACAAATGGGCAAACTAGTTAGGAGACATTTGTTGAAGAGATTTTGAGAATTATTGAACCAATAGGAAGTTCTTGAATTCAGTTGGAAAAGAGGTCAGTGTGCTATTTATAAATGCAAAGAGGAAACATTCACAGTAGGCTATTTTGAAACATCTGGTTGTTGGTCTAAAAATGTGGCTCTTAAATTCAGAGAGAGAGTGAATATACATTTTCACTACAACTCTGAAATTGGAATATAATACACATGCAACGATGTTAATATCATACAGTACTGAGGTATGATATCATGGCAGTTTTCACACGAGTTGCCTGAACATGAAAGTTATGCTTACCATTTCATGAAATGGAACATAATCTCAAAGAGCAAGTATCTGTGCTCTGGTATAGCATTGCAAAGACTCTGATTCAGATAAAAAGATGTGCTGGACCATAGTGAGGAGAAGGGGCAGGCCAGCTCCCAGCAGAAGCAGGGGCCCAGACATGTGAGGTACATGGGTGGGAGTCTTCTGGAGTAAAGCAGGCTTGAGCTGGCTGTTCCTTATAGAAACTGTGAAAGTTGAAATCATACTTTGATTGCCCAAGAGTCATGGCTCTACTTAAAAGATCTCTCCATTAGAATTTGAGACAAGTCTCAGCTAATTAACTTAAAACCTAGATGGGCAGTTGGGGAGAGGAAAGACTTACTGGAGCTAAAGGGATTATCCCACAATTAACTATTAAGAAAGATATTATCTGAAACACCTAAATGAAGGCATTTATTTTACACCTACATGAAGGCATTAGGTTGAAGCATAATAACTGCACATACTAAATAAAGGAGTTGCCCTTTCTGGCTTTTACACAAAATGAAAATGGATTTTAAGTTCTAGATTTTTAAAGTAATGTTTTTATTTATTTACTCATTCACATTTGTGTGCATCTCCATGCATGGTCTCATGAAAGCACCCCAAAATACCTTGCCCTCTACAAAAGAATGCGGGTGGCTAGGAAATAAATGAACCCCAGCTATCAGGTTTGCAAGCAAGCACCTTCAACTGCTGAGCTATCTCTCCAGCTTCTAAGTTCTAGATTTTACAGAATTGTGGTCTTCAGGTTAAATGGTAAGTCAAATAATAAAAACAGCTGAGAATAATCTTTTCTCTTTGATCTAGGTTTGGAATGATTTTCCTTAGAACTTGGCTATTTTTAGGTCTAATTTCACTGATTCTCCACTCCCAGTGGTAACTATTCTCAGGTCCTCATGAACATCATGTTTCATTGGCAGGACAGGCCTGCTCTCTCTGCATCATTACTGTCCGTGCTTACAGATGAAAAAAGAGAGTGTCAGGAAAAGAATGGCATTATTGGTCAGAGCCACAAAGGGTGCTCAGAGCTGAGCTTGAATCTTTGGTAACCTCTCTGGTTTGCATCCCGGCTCTGAAGTCTTCTGGTCAAGTCATAAATTTGAAAGTGCTTACCACATCTGTATTTTACTAGTTTAATAAAGGTAGGCTTACTGATGTGTTAAGTGCTTTGTGGGCTTATTAGAATAATTGACAGGTCCTATTTAAAGGACTATAACCTTACAGCGTAGGCCCGAGTACCACTCAACCAGCGTGAATTAATATAGTATGATTAATATCGTATGATCTTGTTTATAACAGATGAATTAATAATAACCAGCCATTATGGCATGCTTCCAGTTCATGTCAGGTCATGTTATATATACCTTATATGTTTTCCTTGTTTAATCTATCAGAAATGCTATAGGAGATGAAGTACATGGTCCTTATTTTACAAATAAGGAATCTTGAGTTTCCCAGAGGTTAAATAACTTAAGATACACAGTAAGAAAGTGTAAATCCTGGATTGGAATTCAGACACTGTGGTGCCTAGTGCAGTGTGGGTGGAATTAATGAGGGATTAAGGGCAAATGAAATGGGCACAAAAAAACATTATGAAGTGATGAAGTGCTCGTGTAAGGTTTGTCCGGTACAGGAGAGGAACAAAAATGCGTAGGAAACTCTTTCTGTTTCTGTTTCCTTTTCTTTGCACACAATTTAGCATCTTAGCTCTTTTAAAGAGTACAGTTCAGTAGTGGTAGATAAACTTACTTTGTTGTGAAACACAGTTCCACAGGTCTTTCATCTTGCAAAATTGAAACACTCGACACCTTACGTCTCACCACCTCTCTGCTCCTCCCTGGCACTTATCACTCTGCTTTGACGTCTGTGAATTTGACCACCTCAGTTATGAGTGGACTCATACCCTGTTTGTCCATATAACTGGCTTATTTCACTTAATATAATATCCTCAGAATTCAACTTTGTAGCATGTGACAGAATTCCATGTTTCAAAGGCTTCTGTTATTGTGTGTATTCACCACCACATTTCCTTTATTTATTCATCCGCCTACACACATTGCATTTCTCGTTTCATGACTCACTGGAAGTTATATCTTTGAAATCATTGCCAGGAACTCTTTTTTTATGTTTTTTTTAAAATTTGTGTGTGTATGCAATTATATATGTGTGTTTATGAGCTCATTGTGACACAGCACTTATGTGGAGGTCAGAGGACAACCTCAGTTATTGGTTCCCCACTTCAATCTTCTTTGAGATAGGATCTCTCTTGTTTTGCTCCTGTGAAGACCACTCCAGGCTTGTGAGCTTTGTGATTCTCCAGGCTTTGTCTCCTATTTCTACAGGTATGTTAGGATTATAAACACATGGGCGACTTCCTCTCTGGCTTTATATGGGTGCTGGGGATTGAACTTGGGTCAGCAGGCTTGTGGAACAAGCAACTATAACCACTTAACCATCTCCCCAGCCCCAGGAATATTTTTAAGCAAATACTTTTAGTCCATTGGTATTTTTCAGATCAACAGTGGCTGCTCATGGGTCAGTGGATACATGTTTTATTTGTCTCTGATTTTGGCTTCATATTCTTGTGCTGTACCAATTGTACCATAGTCACACATAAACTGTATTACTGCAATGGTAGATGCAAAATGAATGTTAATAAATTAAATTGTTTATTACCATTACCTTATAATGTTAAAGATGTTTTCCATTATTTTTTATTGTCTATTAAATCTCTGGCAATTACATATGAATGGATCTAGGCTTCTATATTTAACATATATATGGGTACCCACAATTAACTTAAAAGCTATCTCCGACTTGAACTTGCAAGGCGTGGCATCTTTCAAGAGCACTTTTAGTGAATCTAAGTGAATATTCACAGGAGACGAAAGAAGGGGCAACTCTGAAGTCCTTACCTTTCTACAGTGTGATAAACTGTACACATACTAGAGGCATCACAGGTGACAGCAGGTTCCAACTCTTAAGATTTTCACCTCACTGTCATCTACTGTTTCACCTTGGGCCTAGGGTTTTCCTCCCAAGACAGCTGTGAGGTATAGAAGATCCTACACATGATTTTTTACAACTATTGGCTATTATTAGCAATGTAAGTTCTGGGAAAAGTGGAAGAGGGTGGACATAACCTTAGCAGGGAAGGACTAATGGTTAAGTTTGAGAACACAGGGCAGAAGACCATGGGTATTGCGATCAGCTTTCTAGTTGCTGCTCAGAAAGAACCCAAGCAAAAAGCTTTTATTAGCATTTTCAAAAAAATACATAGGGAAGAAAAACGGTAAATATTGGTGTTGTGGTCAGCTTCCTAGTTGCTGCACAGAAAAAACCCAAACACAAGCAGCTTGTGGAGGAATGGGTTTATTTGGCTTACAGACTCGAGGGGAGACACCATCCTGGCAGAGAAAACGATGGCATGAGCAGAGGGTGGACATCACCTCTGCCACAGCACTGGAAACAGCGACAGCAAGGTTTGCCAAATACTGGCAAGGGGAAGCTGGTTTATAATCCCCATAAGCCTGCCCCCAACAACACAGCTCCATCAAGGTTCTAAAATCCAAAATGCCATCAGCTGAGGATCGATTACCCAGAACACATTCATTTGTTTGTGGGGGACACTGGATCAAACCATGACAATTGGCAATGCTGGGAGGAGGGCAGAGAGAGCTGGGGGACAGGAAGGAAGTCATGCCTTTTGAATTAGCATCCAGAACACAGGCAGGTTCATCCATGAAGGTTGGTAAGTAGCCGCATGGGGTCAGGGAGAGAAGGTCTTCAGAGAAACAGTGAGAAAACCTAGAATTTCTAGACAAGCCTCCTTAGGATTTTGGTCAGGCTCTTAAGGAAGAAGTACAGTTGTGCTTTTTGAGTGAGAACTCAGAGCCATGGGCAGATTAGCAGGGAGACTCAGCAGCTGCATGAAGGCAGGAGCTTTTGTGGGTTGAAGTCTCATGAGGGGCTGAATATTCCTCCCAACTTCTTAGCATTGTTTAGGTGAGGGATCTTCTCTTGGTCTTGTGATGGCAGACTCAGTTGGATTAACTCTTCAGAAAGGGGATCATGGTCTTATGTTTGGGTTGCTTAGAATGTCATGTCCTCACCCAGGGCCAGAGGTAAAACTCAACTTCTTTTGACCAGGAGGAAGTAGCTTTCCCTCAACAAAGCTTTGGTACCTGTCTCTCCTCTCTTTACCAGGAGAAGGGAAGAGGGAAGGTGAGGTCCACATTTGACTATGAGAGAAGGGGTCCGTCATCAGTGGTCCCCAAGTCCGCTAATGCCTGTCTAACTACTTCATTGTGATGATCATTTTCTATGCCAAGTCACAGGTAAACACCTATGATTTGTCACCTCAACTAGTTAGTTCAGTATGCTAACTATAGTCTTTTAATTTTCCAAGGAATTATCTACTTCGCCCCTAAACGTTGGCTATTTGCTTGAAGACAGGAACACTTTTCTCTTGCTCTCTATGGGGCCTAAACTATATGGAAAACTGATTAGCTGAGGAGAGTTGGAGGAGTGAAGATTGTGATTGAAGCTTTTTACAAAAGCAGGATGTCTTAAATCATCTTTCCTAGATCTTGGTGCTATATTCAGTCTTTGAGATGAGCAAAAAGCTTTTCTCTCATCTTCTGGATCTAACCCCAGGAGACAGTGCCAGGCTATTGGGAACTACTGTTTGCAATAAATGTCCATTGTTATTGGAATCTACAAGACTGGTATTGTAAGACATTGAAAAGTTTCATTATTCGCTTATCAGCTTCATTTTTTGTAGCTGTTTTCTAAGGATCTTTTTAATCATGCGTTTCTATGATTGTTAAGCACATGATTACATCACTCTTACAGTCTCTGACTAGCTGTCATGGGGGAGGCAGACATTAACACGATTGGTGATTATCACATTCCTTCTCCTTGGTACCCTTAGTCAGAAAAACATAATTATAACCCCACCATAGGATTTATTAATTCATTCACTATTTATTTTCTCCAAAGGATTTTAAGTACTATATGAAAGGGAGGAAGCTGTCCCCATAAAGTAATAATATACCCCCAGCCCCTCTGCTCATGCAATAAGCCTGCTTGTTTCTAAATTCTAACTTGGAAAGCATTAACTTTTCTTCTTCGAACGCTTAGTGTGATCCTAAGCATATAACACTCTGGGGTTCTCTCAACTCCTTCTCAGCAAATCTCCTTTGCTTTACTCACTTCTGATTGTTCACATGCCTAATGTTTTTGTGGTCAAAAGACAAGCAACATGACAGTAAGAGACTCTGAAACACTAAGATTACGTTTTTAATTTTACATGCTATTCTTTAATGACTCTAACATGTGACAAAATTCAGTTTTATTAATGCTGTTTTTCTCCTATAAAGTATCAGAGCCAAGCAAAGTTGATTCCTTTGCAAGAAGTGGTCAGCATGGAAAAACAGATGACCATAAGGTCATTAAATCATAAGTAAGTGAATTGCACTTTATTTCTTTCTCAGCTCAGCTACAGGGATGCACAGAGCTCCACTGGGACTATGTTGCTGGTTGTCCTTACTATAGGTCTGAGGAGAGCGAGGCTGCTTCAACCTCTGAGTTTGTGAGGGCCCCATAGATGGTTTGAAATGATTCCAGCTGACCACCTGCTCCACTGTACTCCTAACTAGTAAATTACCTTCTATCTGCTAGATGTATTGGAGAAATGAAATCAATTCTGTCTCTGGTGCTTACTAGCCTGGTGACTTATATTACATATAAAAGCTATGTGTGCTTCCCACTTCTCATGTTGAATCTTCTTTTTTATTTTTTATTATCGATAATTAGATACACTTAATAAGGGAATAATATGTTGATGTCTCCAGTTCCCCTATTTCCCTCTTCCCTGTCTCCAATCAGCTGGGTGTCCTCCTCTGTGGGCAGTCTGGATCAGTCCATGGGGTAGGGGGTTGTGAATAGCCTAGGAGTCAACCTGGTTCCACCCCCCCCTTTGCATGTTGTTACTGAGGTGGGCAATGTCTCTGGATCTTCTCCGCCACCATGTTGAATCTTCTTAAAGCCAAGGATTCATTCAACATCTATGGATCACCTACCTGCTCTCTGTACTTATAAATGTTCCAACTTGAGACCTAGGGCAGTGGACAATAGATAACATTCCTTGATTCCTTGGGGCAATGAGTAGATGCCAGGCAGTAATCAATGCCTTAAAGACAGTTGACACAAGGTGAGGTGTATGAGTCATAAAGCAAGTTTGAAAATGTTGTGGGTGCTGGAGACTTCCTCTGGAGAAGGGGCATTTGAGCAGACATTTAATCGATCCACCGGACGAGCCATGAATCACAGGTGTGTGGGCTGTGTACAGAAATACAGCCCCTGGAAGAGGATGTATGGAAGGAGCAAGGCTGAGGCCAGCCTGGAGGAGGGAGCCGAGACAGAAAGAAGGATGTGAGTTCAGGGTGCTGTTACAGTAGACTGAGATAGAAAACATGGTTGCTGGGCACAGTGATTACGGTGCTTGCCTGCAAAGCTTAACAACCTGGGTTCCATTCCCCAGTGCCCACGTAATGCCAGATGCACAGAATGGCACATGTGTCTGGAGTTCATTTGTTGTGGCTAGAGGCCCTGGTGCACCTGCACTCTCTTCCGCATGCAAATAAATAAAATGTTAAAAAAATGTTTGCTTGGATGAGGATGGTGGCAGAGAAAGTGGACAGTAGATGTTGTTGGATTTAGGATATGATTTTAAGGTAGCGTATAAGACAAGACAAATCAGTGTTTATTAACCAACATACAAGTCAGACACAGAGCAGCTACCTGTAAGTGACACTCCTCATACTGCCGCTTCTTCATTGAAGAGGGTCAGGAGAGGAAAGCATGTGCCCAGTCACATCTCTTAGCACGTGCTGTGTGATGTTTCTAAACATGAACTTGATGGGTATTTACTAGGAAGGTGTAGAAGCTTATCTTCACCCTGGAAGCGTGCATTATGGGATGGTAATAAAATGATAATCACAGCACTGACTGGACCTTTGCTATGTGTCATTTGGTGTTCAAAATCTTCTGCTTATATCAACTCATTTAATTCTCATGATAGCTAATAGCCAAAGAAGTATGGGTACCCATGAGGAAACTAAAGCAAGCCAAAGCAAAGGCTTGAAATACAAACCCACACGCACAAAGCTTGTAGGTGGAGGAACTGGACTTCAATCCAAGTTGTCTGGCCTTAGACTCTTAATTTTTACACTTCCGTATCCTATGAGATGAATAGAATATATATGTTTATTTATTTTACTTTTTTTTCAGAATATGTTTAAATACTTGCTATGGTCTGAATGAGTAGCCTTCCAGATTCATAACTTAAGATTTAACTCCACGCCAATGGTTAAAGACAGGACTTTGGGAAGTGATTAGGTTATGACATTGAAGCCCTCAATGTGAGATTAGTGACTTTATTAAATGTGCTGAGAGAGCTCATTAGCCCCTTTGCCCTTCTGCCATGTGTGAGGGCACATCTGTGACGAGTAAAACCTCCCCAGACACCAGGCCCCTTGATGCCTTCATCTTGGAGTTCTCATGCTCCACAATTGTGAGCACTACATTTCTGTTGTTTCACATTATTCAGTCTAAGGTATTTTGTTAAAGCAGCTCAAATGGATGGAGAGAACATTCTCTCAGTCTTTGAGATCTAATAAACACAAATTTCTTCATAAGGCCTTTATAGAACAAGAAATATATACTCTCCTTTCCGTATTCCTACCTTTGCTTCTTAGAGAGTATGAAGGCGTGGGGATGACCCATAAACCTAGAATTAAAGATTCCTTGGTTCATATACATCTGTAGCTAACATCTCAGAACTTTGCAGAGTGCTTGGGACTTGCTTAAGGGATGGAGAGAGCCTGGTAGGCATGGTAGAAGTGGTGGTTGACTGATACGTAGAATCAAGGCAGATTTGTTCAGAGACTGTCACAGTATTTCAGGCAAGAGATGCCCTGGGGTCTGAACCACAGTACTGACACACAGTGAGGATTTGAGAAGGTTATGGGTGAGATCAGCTGCTATAACAAAATACCACAGCCTATGTGGCTTACACAGAAGTGTTTGCTGCAGTTCTGGAAAAATTCAGGGTCAAGTTTCTGGTTTACTGGTAAGGGCCCTTTTCCTTGACTGTCTTCACAAGGGTGGACATGAATGTGGACTAGGGGGAGAAACAACAAGCTCTGTGGTATCTCTTACAGGGACCATTGGGTTCCTTCCAACTTCATTTAACCTGAATTACTTCTTGTGAGGCTCCACCTCCAAATCTAGTCACATTGAAGCATAGGGCTTCCTCATATAAATTGTGGGTGGGGGATAGAATTCAGTCTGTAGCAAAGAGTAAAATCAGTGGCTTGCCTGTTGCCTTGAATGTGGTGGGGAGACTACGGTGGGATCAGGGATCCCTCTGGGTTTTAGCTTTGGGTGACTGCTTGGCTTAGACCCTTCCACTTGGGGAAGGGTCTGGAGTTTTCTTGAGGGTGTGTGTTACATTAAAACTGCTTTGGTCTTGATAAGGTTTTCATAAAGCCTAGTGAGCATGACTGTAACATTTGGAATTTATTTCGCCCCAAAGGAAAGTGCTTCTAGTCCCCTTAATATATTAACCAGTTAATAGTGATTATAATGGCCAAATGGGTTAAATTATATACTTACTTATTATACTGGTTACAAGAGTTATTTACAGTTAGTAATATGCACACACATGAAAAGACAACACATTTAACTATAAAGTAGTGCTTGTATGTGATGTAGAGGTTTCGCCTTTTTCTACCCTCATTCCTCCTCTCACTCTTCTCCTCTGTCTCTTGTAATAGTTTTACCCTTCAGACCAAGCCAGAGGCCTTCCAAGCTCTTCTTTCTTGTATTTTCTCTTCTCTGCTCCTGCAGTGAGGCTGAAGAAGACAGCGCTTGCCTTTCCCCTCTGCCTTGTTGTCCGTGTTTACTAATATTTTAAATATTCAAGGTAGTGGCTAAGGACAGTTGTCATATCCCACAGTCAGAGTTTGAGGAGTGCTTTTCGGAGAGCTATTACCAAGATGTCATTCTAGAAACACATTTGCCTAGAGAAGTTCACCTTGTTTGATGCATTTTATAACATGACTTGTATATATATGTTTTATGCATATTCTGTTTCTTTTAAAAATATTTTTATTTATTTTCATGCAGAGAGAAGAGAGAGGAGGAAGAAGGGGTGGAGGGAGGGAGAGAAGGGAGAGAGAGAGAGAGAGAGGGAGAGAGAGAGAGAGAGAAAGAGAGAGAGAGAATGAATATAGGCACGCCAGGACTTGCAGTCCCTGCAAATACACTCCATATACATGCACTACTTTGTGCATCTGTCTTTATGTGGGGACTCGGGAATTGAACTAGGGTCAATTAGGCTTTGAAGGCAAGCACCTTAACTGCTGAGCCATCTCTCCCTCCCCTGTTTTCCTTTCTAGTTATTTGTAATATACAGAAATTTGTACATGGATGTTTTCCTATACTGAACACACTCATACATCTAGTAGTGAGTGAAATTAGCTTTTTCAGAACTTTATGATGCTGGGCTGGTGGCAGTGACCTGTAATAGAAGCTACTCTGGAGGCTGAGTGAGGATGATCACAAGTTCAAGCTGTGCTTGGCTATAAAGCTAGTCATTCTGGGCAGCAATATTTTCAAAATTTTAAAAAGCAACAAGGGCTAGATATATACCTCCATGGTAGAGCACTTGCTATAGGTCCCAGCCCCACTACCTCAAAAAAAAAAGTTTATTTCATTTGAGATGAAAATACCCCCCTCCACCGCCCCAATCTGCCCTAGTACCCTGGAGGAAATTTTGTCTTTCAGATTTGCCTTTCCTTTTTGTTTTTTGGTTTTTTTTTTTTTGACATAGTTCTTATATTCTATGTACTTAGGAATTTCTAATCATTCAAGTAGTATCTTGCATATTAATAGTTTTCATAGAGTGCTCCTTGCTCTTTAAAATGTAATGAAAAATATGTTCTGCCTCCTTCTTAAGAAAGTGTCATGAAAGAGAAAGTTGGTTATATCTAGCAACTGTTAGGAAAATTACTCACAACATAGAAGTCAGAAATATATCCCTGTCAATTCCTTTTGTGATTATTGCTAAATACAACCACTCTGCCATTATTTAATTTTAATTCTTGGCTATTGACTATTTGACTATGGTCTAGCTCCTGGGAAATTAACTATGAGCTCATAGATTTTTTATTCAGAAGAGAAGATAACCTCAAATGTTATCTAATTGCTCTGTGATTTATTAACCAGGTTTTTAAAAATCATACCTTGTTGTGTAACTCTTAATTTTTTTAATGCCTTTTTTTTTCTTTTGGTGGAGAGTAAAAACCTGCTCCACAAATACTCTGAAAGCCAGCCTTATTACCTTTCTGGCGCTATCATCAATGAGATAAGTTTTTGTCAAATGTTCATGCTATACTTGCAATTTAGAGAGTTGTAACTTGATGTCATCTCAGCACTTCTGTCTTGTAATTCTACAGAATTCCTAGGAATTGGCTTCTAGGTCTTCAAAGGCAAAGTGCAAATATTCCAAACTCAGTAGGTAGAAATTACTGTTCTAATTTCTGTTACGGTTTTACAGGAAAGCTTAATGTTAAACTATGTTTTTCTAATTAAATTAAACCCTTGGCTGGTGATACACCTCAGTGGTAGAACACATGTTAACATATGTTAAACTCTGCCTTTGATTGCCAGCCCCACAAAAGCGAAAACAACCACAAAAAGTAAGTATGTATGTAATAACAAAAATATTTTAATAATATATATTTTTTTCAGGTTTAAGCCTATGAAGCTGGCCTTGTGAAGAAAATAAGTTTGCGTGATCGAGAAAGAGTTGCCTCATAGAAGTGCATCTTTGAGCTGCCTTTTGTTACTCAACTCAGTAATGAAGCCACCATTATGTCCTCAGTCAGTGAAGTAAATGTGGATATCAAAGATTTCCTAATGAGCATCAATTTGGAGCAGTATCTCCCACACTTCCAAGAGTTTGGGTTTCATACTGTGAAGGATTGCAGATCCATAAATGATAGCATGCTCCATGAAATTGGAATATCCCCTACCGGACACCGTAGGCGGATACTTAAACAGTTACAGATCATCTTGGCAAAAATGCAAGAAATCCCCATATATGCAAATGTTCATAAAGCCAAGCATGGGGACACATCCAAGGAGCATTCTCCATCTTCCAGTCAGAACACCTGCGCAGAATCTTCGGACTCTGTTAGTAGTCAGACATCTAGCCCAACCCAGTTGGAGATTATTTCAAAAACTGCTGAGCACAATCACGTTAGTGTAGGAAATAGCCAGTCTCTTAAGTCCGATGATCAGCTGTCTCTTTCTCAGCATGACCTGCCCAACCTAGAACAAGAGTTACACCAGAATTCGGATTCTTTATTTGGTAGTGAAAGCGTTAAACTGGACCCGTTGATTACAAAGCAGCCCATGGATTATACAACTGGGGAAGGAGCCCTTTTGCTATCAGCTGATTCCAGCAAGGATCCCAGTGTGGATGCCGAGAGGCTACCTTCTGTGGACGACCCCACGTCCGAAGCTCACTCTGGGAACGGAACGAAGGGCCAGTCGCAGCAGCGATCGCCGCCACCCCCGTTCTTCCAGTTTCAAGGAGAAATGGTTGTAAACGATTTGTATGTCCCATCGTCACCCAGCCTGTCACCCATGAGAAGTCGAAGCAAGTTGGTGTCAAGACCCTCTCGTTCTTTTCTGCTTAGACATCGGCCTGTACCAGAGATTCCAGGGTCAACAAAAGGAATTTCAGGGAGGTAAGAACTTTTACCGTCGGCTGTATTCAGTTTGGGAGGATTTATATGGTTCTTTTAGCCATTATAGTTTCAATGTTCCTTTTTAAGATCTGACTTCTATATATTTGGCTATTCAATAAGGTTTTGTTCTTTCAAACTTTTTGTTATATATTTATTTATTTATTTATTTGAGGTAGGGTCTCACTCTGGCCTAGGTTGATCTGGATTTCACTATGTATTCTCAGGGTGGCTTCGAATTCACTGCGATCCTCCTACCTCTGGCTCGCAACCTGTTTGTACTGTGCATCATTTTCTCAAGTCTATTTGCAAGTCACAGGGAAGTACCTGAGACCCTAGCTGCTCCCCTTTAACTGGAGGAGCACACCTTCACATCAGCCTACCTGAGATCCCACTCTTCCCGTACTCTGGCACTGTGATCATCTGCACAGTCGTCATATTTGAACTGCTGTCTCTGTCTCCCCACTTGATTGTTTGTTCTGTGGTAGGGAGCATATTTCCAATGTTACTATCTTCATTGCCAGACACAGTGCTTGGCACCAGTTAATAACTCAATCCACATTTATTGTACTTGGTATTATTTGTGCTAGGCACAGGGCTGAGGCGTATGAAGAATGACCGAGTTTGCAGTCTAGTTCAGTAGTCACTTATAGAAAGATGAGGCAGTAAATACATCATGAACATGAGCCCATAGAGATCAGAACCCTGGAACCCCCAAAGAGGGTAGGTAAGTAGCTGGTCAACCAAGGTGGCAAGTCAGTTTGAGAGAAACTGATGTACAGCAGACAGGATGGTCACGTGACCTTCAGTGTCACCAAAAATAATTGTGGTTTTCTCTAGGGTGAGGGTGATGTATTCCTCTTTCCACGGGTAGTTAATGAACACTTGCCTCTGTGTGAGAGATTGTTGTGGTTACTGCTGACTCACTGCCCACACGGGCTCTGGGGCTCCTCTGTGCACTGTTGGCCTTTCAGCTTTTGATTGCTTGGGAGCGTGTGTGGCGTGGTGTGTGCACTGGATGTATTTGTATATGATGTCTATGTGGCCATGGCAGGTCCTGTGGCAGCCAGAGCAGAAAGTCCAGCTCATTCGATGCTGTGCCTGTTCTTTTAGAGCAGGGTTCTCTTACTGATCCTGGAGCTCCTGGCTCTGCCTTACCCACCCCACCTCATGCTCTGGTGAGACTAGACCTTCCTACCTGACACTGGACTTACACCCTCACAGGGTAATATACAGGCTCCAGGGGCCTCAGTCTTCCTCTGCCTCTCATGTATGCACAGGAAGTGCCCTTACCTGCTGAGTCATCTCTCCAACCCTGCTAACAGCTTTAATCTGCAGCTATTACTGATTCTCTTGCCTGTGGCACCCTTGTTAAATAGAAGTTGTGTTTGAGAGAGAAGAAGTAGCCAAATGGCAATTGGTGACTGTTAAATTTCAATATTTTCAGCATATTAGAACACCATTTCTTTGAGGACATAAGCTCTCATTTCTCTTTATTTCTAATGCCGATGGCAAGGTCTGATATTTACTAGTGATGGGGGATAGGAGAAAGCGAGCTTTTGGAAGGCAGTTTCAGTTTGTAACTGAGCCCAGTGAGAACCAGGAGATGCCATCCCACAAGCCACCTCGCCCTGGCACAAGGATGGAATCTGCAGTGCCCCCTGTGGGCCACAGTCTGGCCCACTACCTAGATAGGAGGCCCAGGTGGGCTGGCCCTGGGCTCTGCCCTCCAAATCACAAGCCAGTCGGTCTTCCCCTTGCATACTTGGATCTGACGGAAGAATGCATTTTCTATCCTATAAAGCCTGCTGTCTTCTTCCTGCCACTCGCTCTGTGGGTGATATTCCTGCCCTTACCCTGTGCTGCTTGGATACACAGGAGTCTGGCCTCTACCCCCACCCAGGTGGGAGAGCATTGCTGTCTTTTGATCTCCACAATTCTCTGCTTGCCTCTGCTTAATAACTTGGGGTAGCTTCATCCTTTAATTACACATATGATTTGCCTCTGGTCTCTGAATTTGCTACCAGCGTGCTTTCCCACATGGGTGCTTTCTCTTAATTCTAGGCCTACCTGTTTAATTTCTTTAAACTTGGGTAGGCACGAGTGGAATTCCCTTTATTCCTCATTTCTCCTCTGAATTTCTTGGTTTCTGCTTTGATTTTTTCCCCCCTGTTATTCTTCCTTGAGCCTCACCATTTGCCTTGTTCCTTCCATGGAGAAGTACCAGGCAGATGCCATGTGTGTTTCTCCTAAGTCTCCCAGATCCTACCCTCCATGTGCTTGCAGCTCTCAACTCCAATCTCTCTTTAAAGGCCTCAGTTTCTCCTAAAAGAGATTTGTAAACTACCCTCCATGGGCTTGAGGCTCTACTCGAGTTTCTTTCCCTAAAAAAAAAAACACCTCAGTTTTTCTTAAATAAACATTATAACTATAGAGCGTTTTCCACATGAGAGTGTGTTTCCTACTTCCCACATGTTAATGACTCTTCTCTAGCCTTCCTTCTTAGATCCCAATCTTCCTTAAATAAACCCCCAAATTTGTGATTCCCCCCTAAGCAAACTTCATAGGGTCTAAGAATTAATTGGATGCAGGTTTTCGGTGACACAGGAACACTCACTCACCAAGATGAAATCCTTAAGTGCACCCAGGAAGGACCCCAGTGGGTAGGGGACAGAGAGGAGGGAAACGGGGACGCCATCACACA
>PVHP010020614.1:0-30393 GCA_004024765.1 Zapus hudsonius | reverse complement strand
TATTTCATTTACACTTCTTTGATTTTCCTTCAGTTCTGGCAATGGCTGGATTCCCACCCTTCCCATTGGAGCATCCCGGTGTACTTTGGTGATCAGATTATTTTCTGATAAGAGTACACTTTCACTTTGAACACTGGGAACATAAAGTTAAAGCAAAAATTACTCAGAATATCAGTACACAGTGGTGTACTTTGATGTCTACACAGTTTATTCCATAATTTTATATTTTTACCTTGACTGTCTACATTTACATGGTGTGTAATGCCACAATTTATATAATTCTTGTAAATATTTTATTTATTTACTTGAGAAGAGTGTGAGCTACAGAAAGAGAGAAACTCCAGACACATGGCTACCTTGTGCATCTGATGTTATGTGGGTACTGGGGAATCAATCTCTTGTCCTTCTGCTTTGCAGGCAAATGCCTTAACAGCTAAGTCATCTCTCCAGCCCCTACGTAATTATTTCCAAATTCTATGAGCTGTTAATTTTTGAAAGCATCACTTTTTTTTGTTGTTGTTGTTGTTTTTTCGAGGTAGGGTCTCACTCTAGCCCAGGCTGACCTGTGTAGTCTCAAAGTGGCTTGGAACTCATGGTGATCCTCCTACCTCTGCCTTCTGAGTTCTGGGGTTATAGGTGTGCATCACCATGCCTAGCTAGCATCACTTTTTATTGAGAAAAATGATTCAGAGTATAGATACGATTACAGCATGATTTATGTAAGCATTCACTTTCTCAAATGTGTTTTCATTTTTTTTATTTGCTGAGGTTATTGATATCACAATGAAAATCAAAGTGTGGGAAGCTTTGTCAATTCTTCAGTTACCTCAGTAGCAACGATTTCTTATAGCACAGTGCCTGGATTAGAGAGGGAGACTTGTTTGATTTTGCTCTGTGATTGCAGCGGGCTGAGTGCACCTCTCCTCTCTGTACGACTGGTGCTCTGAATGCTTTGAATATTCTTTATTGAATATTGCTCACTTTGTCATTTGTAGTTAGTAGTCATTAATTTTATGTCAAGTACTACCTTCACCTTATTTTGGTATATTTCAATAGTTTCCATTTTATATATATATATATATATATATATATATATATATATACCGATTTGTAACAGCTGAAGTCAGCACCTCAAGAATAAAGTAGAAAATTCACTGTATTTAGGTAGGACTATGACTTACATTGTATTCATTTATCTATCTATCTATCTATCTATCTATCTATTTATCTGAGTTTGTGCTTGTGGTATGGCACCTATGTTGGAAGGAGCAGAAGTTGGGTGGGGGTCCTTCTCCCCAGCTCTCCTCCCTGGTCTTGATTTGAGCTGGAGTTTCATTACTGATATAGAACTTGCAGGGCTCCAATGGCATCTCTGATTCCCTGTGGGATAGCATGACAGGCTCACATGACCATACCCACTCATTGTTTGCATGAGGTCTTGAGATTCTAACTCTGGATGTTTCTGCCCACCCTCCCCCAGACCCTCTCAGACCATCATGCTTGTATAGGAAGTTCGGTTAACTACTTAGCCATCTCTCCAGCCAAGTGACTTCTATCTTTAATTTTAACTAATATATAAAACGAATCCATACAGCGAAACTGATTTATGAAGAACCAAGTCAACCACCCACTTTTTCTTCCCACACCATTTGTTATTTTTCTTCCTCTGTTCTGCACACGTCCCTTATGTCTTCAGCTCATTGAAATCCTTTTAACAAAGGATTTTTTAACAAAGTTCTCTTTTACCAACCTCCCTAGGGAACAACCAGAATTGGTGACTTGCTTATGCTTTTAAGGTTTAAGTCTAAAAAGTCAGAGTAAATTACCAATGTTCTAGCACTTTCAAAGTAAATGTGGTTCGTCTGTAGAGGAACAGGAGGGTCAGTTAAGTAGAGAAACAAAACATCATGGTTTATATTTGGAAAACCTGAACACAAGTGTGGCCAAGGTGTAGGCTCCATTAGAGATGTGACTGTAGGAATGAGAATACGTTTCACAATGTGAGTTTCTTCTTAGAGCTTAGGTAACCTGGAGAACAGCAGGTGTAGAAGGACATTTCTTCATGTCTCTCCTGATCCTGATCTTGCTGAACTTGAAGTTGGAGTGAAAAATAGTTCTATTTTAAATGACATCTCTGTGACTTCTGCTTCTAATTGTAAAGACTTAGGTTTCAGGTATAGTTCTAGAGGTCAGAGTGCAATATTCATGCATTCACCATACCTGTTCTTTGCTTCTATGTTCTATGTTCTATGTGCACCCTAGCATATTGGTGGGACACAGTATACTGCTTCATAAATAAACTGATGTATAACTGCATGAATATGCTTAGTGGACCTTCATCAGACATATGGACACAGACAGTTTTAAGTATTTTTGTTGCAGGATAAATTTAAGAGCCATTGGAAATCGATGTGTATGCACATCAAGGAGTGGGGATCATACTTAAAGCACAGATTTCCTCACTTAGGTTTCCTTTCAATCATCCAGCTTTGAAGAGTTGAAGGGACTCGCCCAAAGAGAGGTCTCCTATTGTAGCCCACACCACCTTCCGCTAATCTTGCATTGAAGGGTGTTTGTTTCTATGTTCAGCATGGGGTTGGTGTCTCGAAGCTGTGTCTCAGATCAAGTAACTTCTCTGGATGCATTCCATCTTTCTAGACATCAAGAATCTATAAGGAAGTGGGAAAACTCATTAGAGCAGAATTCCCCTTCACAGTTGGGAATTTAGCTCAATGATAGAGGGCTTTTCTAGCAAGTGTGAAAACATGCTTTATCCAAAACACACACACACACTACATTCGCCTTGCTTGTAAATTACATTTTCAGGAAAAAGGAAAGAAGGAAAGAAAGAAGGAAGGAAAGAAGGAAGGAAGGAAGGAAGGGAGGAAGGGAGGGAGGAAGGGAAGAAGGAAGGAAGGAAGGAAGGAAGGAGGGAAGGAAGGAAGGAGGGAAGGAAGGAAGGAAGGAAGGAGAAGGAAGGAAGAAAGACTGGAGTCTGGAGTCAGTATAATTCATTTGGTCCTTGGCTTTATAGACTTTCCACATTTCATCCTGCTTGAATAGGGAAGGCATAGTGTTGCCTGTGGTAATGGGATAAAATAGGAGAAACCTTCTTTTGTGAAGGTCTAAATAGAAAGTGACATAATGAAGAAATTCTGTAAAAATGTTAAGCTCTCTATCAGTTTCTCTCACATTTTCTTTCTATCTCTATTCATGTATTGAAATTTGGGCATGGTGTGACACACCTATAATTCTAGTACTCAGAATTCTAGTACTCAGGCTGAGGAAGGAAGATGAGGAGTTCAAGGCCAGCCTCAGCTGTAAAGCAAGATCTGTCTCCTAACAAGTACTGCTTTTGTTTCAAAATAAAACATTTCTGCATTTGGTACAGTTTCTTATGTCAGCTTTCCCTTCCTGATCTCCCAATCTTAAATATGTTTTTCATCCAGAGATTTCAAACTAGTATCTTAGAAGATGGCAGTTTGGATATTTCCTCATTAACAGAACATTGAATGTGAACCTCGTCTTCTCTCTTTATCCCCCTGGTTTATATATGGCTGAACTTACTAACATAAAATTAACATAAAACAATATAAGATAACATAAAACTGTTATGAAGTTTCAACACTAAATTGTATTTAGCATGAGACGATTCCATGATTTTCAGTACAAATACATGTAGGAATGTGAAATAAAATCAAGAAAATGTCTCCAAACCAAAGAGAAAAGCTTGAAAAAGCAAAATCTTAGGAGTTGCAGAAGCAGATGCCAACTAGAAGAGTGACCACTTCATGTAGCACCTCCTCACTTGTGTTACAAAAGGGATAAAATACCCTGATCTCCGGTGGTAAGTGCGGATTTATAAGCTAATGTGCCTACGACATGTAAAACAGTGTAGACTACGTGTGTAGGTTCGATAAATGATAGCTTTTGCTATTTGTGTGAAGTTTTAGATTGTTCTGTTGATGAAGTAGATGCCTTCTGCTCAGTAGACATCTACATGACTCTGCCACTGCCTGCAGTTTACAGAAGATGAGTGTGGTGGTTTGAACCAGGTGTCCCCCATCAACTCACACAGGCTAAATGCTAAATCCACAGCTGGTGGTAATTTGGGAATTGGAACTTCCTGGAGGTGGTATGTTGTTAGGGGGTGGGGAGCTGGTTCATGGGTGTTACAGCCAGCTTCCCTTTGCCAGTGTTTGGTAGATTCTTCTGCTTTTGTTGTCCACCTGATATTGGCCAGGAGGTGATGACCAGCCTCTGCTGATGCCAAGGTTGCCTCTGCCATCAAGGAGTTTGCTCTCTAGCCTGGAAGCCAAAACAAACCCTTTTCTCCCATCAGGTGCTTTGGATCAGGTGCTTTGTGTCAGCAACTTAAGCTACTCTCAAGTTGCTGACACAAAGCACCTTATCCAAAGCACTCAGTCATTGCTTTTTTATATGCTTCCTACTCTTCCACACCAGATATGCATACAGTGCTGAGGATATGAAACATTAAGTGACAGAGGAGCCTGTGACTTTATGACAGTGATGTATTAGGCACTGTCTCTGGCATTTATTTAGTTAAAACCATGGTTAAGTGCCACAGATCTAGGCTGCCTGGAAAGCTTAGCCACAGTATCAGATCTTGTCTAAGGTGGGGAACTAATGGAATCTGGAAAGACTTCCCAAAGAAACTGCTATTTGACTCGGCTGAGCAAACAGAGCAAGGAATGTGCTACATTGAATTCTTTCTTCCGGAGAGCACAGGACAGACCCCAACATGTGGAAACCCTGAAAGAGCAGTGTGAGGGGAAACTAGCCATCTTGAAGCCTTCATTCAGCAACATGGATGACACAAATCAGATTTCTTTTAATCATACAGACAAAGTGGTTTAGATTCCAGCATGTACTATTATTACTGGCTAAGCTGAGCTATTGAATCTTGGAATGTCATACAATAAACTATTTACTATTATCAAAGGCCATGCATTATATATTTGAGATCAGAAGGGATCATTAATATGGACACAGATACACAAAGCAAAGTTTCTTAGTTCAGTTTTGGATATTTATGTACTGGTTACAAGAGACATTTACTAGACAAGATTGCTCTTACCCTAACTTCACCTTCCTATACCCATTAACTTGCTACCTGGCATCCTTTGGCTCAGAGGAATCTGTGTAAATGTCAGAAGTGAAATGGAACACCAGTGCTTCATTTTGGAAGATATTTATCACCATGGATCTGCAGTGTTATCATTCAGTCAAGACAGACTTTCCTCTGTCAAGATTAGGGTTCTTGTTAAATTTTGGTGGCTTCTGATATTATGTGATGAGAAGACATTTCCTAGTGACAGTTTAGTATGAATTAAATGTGAAATTTGTTCTTGAAAAACAATGATCATAGTTTAGTAGTCGTTGGGCAAAACAGAAAGTATTGTTTAATAAAAATCTAGCCGGGTGTGGTGGCACACGCCTTTAATCCCAGCACTTCGGAGGCAGAGGTAGGAGGATCACCGTGAGTTCGAGGCCACCCTGAGACTACAGAGTGAATTCCAGGTCAGCCTGGACTACAGCGAGACCCTACCTCGAAAAACCAAAAAAAAAAAAAAAAAAAAAAAAAAAAAAAAAAAAAAAAAAAAAAAAAAAAAAAAAAAAAAAAAAAAAAAAAAAAAAAAAAAAAAAAAAAAAATCTTTTAGTAGAATAGAGTAATATCATTGTTGTAGGAGATAAATTTGGGCTCTGTTTCTATTCATCCATACACATAGATTGGGTGTTTTCTGTGTGACAAAATTAACCACAATGTCAATAAAGATTAAAAAGTCAAAAAAAAAAAAGCATTTGTAAGAATGCTTGACTCAGAGAGCTCACACCTCTAGGTCATGTTTCACATCCATTGACCATTAGATATTGCACAAAAATTGCCTACGGAATATGCAGTCTCAGTGCCTGGAAGAAAATGTAAATATTCCTTGAGAAATGGCAAAGGAGTCAGGAATGTGGGGTTGAAACAAGAGGAAGTCAGGACATCTGCAACATGGGATTGAGAAATGGTAAGAAAGGACTGTGGATGGAATCGGGGACTTAGAATGTGTAACCATTCTCTTTGTTTATTTTCAGGAATTTAAAGGAATATAGCAATTATAGTTTAAAGTATTGTTTAAAGTTTAAGGACCAAATATCTTGGATCATTTTAAGGAGAATCGGAAGTCTGTGCATAAATGAAAAGATCTGATATTTTACTATGAAAACCTCATGTTGCCTGCTGTGTCTTCTTAACTGGAGGAGCCAACAAGAAGGAGTCAAAATATAAATCCATTGAAATAAGGGAACATTTGTGCTTTTTTATAACTCAAAGTACCACCAGATGACTTATAAAGCTTTCTTTTTTTTAATGATGAGGCGTTTAATCTGTTAAGTAAATTTCATATGAGGAATGGGCTTGTATGATGTGAAAATTAATAGTTCAAACTCTAAGAAATTGAAATGTTTGCAGTTACTTTTTATTTGTTGGGACAAAACACTTGAAGCAGTTTATGAAAGGACAGGATTTATTTTAGAATATTTTAGAATATTCCACTAAAAGATTTTATTAAACAATACTTTTTTTTGCCCAAAGACTCTTAAACTATGAGGAAGACTTGGAAGCCATGGCAGAGCAGGCAGCCAAGTGTCTCATCTTGTAACATCAGCTGGGAAGAAGCAGTAAGAGGGAAATAACTGGTCCTGTCATGGGTGGATGGGGGTGGATTATAAAATCCCAAGGCTTCACCTCCCAGAGTCTCCAGCAGCTGGGGATAAGTAGAAGAATTAAGTGCATGAGGCTATGGGAAAATTCTGCATACTACCAGATGAGAATTGTCTGTTTGAAAAACAGGTTTTAGGATTAGATGAAATTAAACCCAAACTAGGAGGCTGTCATGTCACAGCTTTAGGATTTTGGGTCACAACTTGCACCTCAGTTTACCCACTGTAAATGGAGAATTCAATAAGTCCATGTCACACAAATGCAGTGCCAAAAGGTTTGTCCATTAGATGTGAGAGTCAGAAGAGGAAAAACAAGTGTCATCACCCTTGAGTCACATGGAAACAGGGAATGAAATAATAATTCAAGCCATTTTTTTACCTCTTTGGTCTCAGACTTTTGTAAGACTGGCATGACATTATCTATGTTCATCTTTCATCTCCATGGTCTTCCATTTGAAATCGTTGTTATGTAACTTCATGTATATCATAAAGTCTTTTTTCTTTATCCCAACCTTATTCTGAAAGGAATGACTATCTAGCAATCTCAGAGATACAAAAGGAAGCCTGGGCACTTACAGGCACAGTCAAAGCAGAATGCTAAAGAAGCTTTCATTATTTATTTTAATTCCTACATTCTGTAGGCATTTCTATACAATATATGTAGGATTATCATTTCAGGGTAGATATGGCCTTTTCCCGCAATGCACAGATCCCTTTAAATTTTATTTGAAAGGTGTGAAGAAAATCACTTATTTGCTAAGTAAAAGTTTAGTAAAATAGTCTCTGTGTCGTGGTGCCGTGTGTGACAGGATCAGTGTGAGTTCAGAGACCTTTATCTCCAATGAACTACTCTTTTGAATGTAAGATAGTCTTATAAGTATATGGAAAGCAATTAGGAATTATGCTTCAATAATCTTAAATGAATTTACTTGATCTATTGAGGAAAATATACAATTATCATGCATGATTAAGATAATATAGTTTCAAGGGATGTTTTAAAGGCAGGTATTTTGAAAGCTGCTGTGTATATGTGTGAACCTGGAGTTGATGTTCTTTACACTTAGCCTGTGAGAACATGTCTTTCAAAGGTAGGCTTGTCGTGTGATGTCAGTGTCCCTGTCCTCTAGAACTGCTGTTTCAAGATGAGGTATTCTCTGCTCTCTGTTTACATTGTGTAAAGGAGATACAATTTTAAACCTCTCTTGACAGCTGAAAGGACATTTTGAAGAGACATTAAAGACCCTTAAGTTCTTCTACTGGGAGAATAAGCACCTGGTTTTATTTATAATCCTAACTGCCCTAAAAGTGAGTTATTAATTTGCCTGTGTATTTCTTATTAGAATCTGCACGTCTACAACAAAATTGCTGCATAGTTTATTTTTTTTTCATTCAGGTATATTAAAATGCTGCTAAATAGAGAGTGACATATTTAAATACAATAAAAACACATTTTGATTAATTTTGCATAATTGTTGTGGCAACCAGATGTTGCTATTTAATTTCAAATTTAATCTGAGATTAAAAAAATATTCACAATAAAGTTTTGTTTAGCTGTCAGCTGAGATAAATGAACCTGTGTCAATCTGCATACTCCTGGTGAAAGGAGGGGATAAAATAGCATTTTTCTAGTTACATTTGTGGAGAATAAATATTAATATTCTGGGTGGCGAGACCCATGCTGACTTGACTCCGTCATAGCCATTATTTCAAGGAAGCCTTTTAGATATTTTTTCAATAAATTTTACTTTGTTTTATCCTTTTGGAACAACTGCATTCGAATCTACTTTTTTCTCATATTATATACCCATAAAGGCTTATGTCAAGATGAAACTTCTTAGGACATTCTTCTTAAGTTTATTTTCCAAACACAAAACTGTAACCTAGTTTAGATGTGTTATTGTTCCTAGAGATAAACCCCTTATTTACTTTTCTTTCAAAACTATGTTGGGCTATGGAGATGGAAAAAACAGTTCCAAGTTCAATTCCCCAGTATCCATGTAAAGCCAGTGATAAAACTTTATACAAGCTCCGGGCATTTGTTTCTTGATAGCAAGTGACTCTGAAGGGCACATATATGTGTATGCATGCACACACACGCAAATAAATAAATGTTAAAAATAATTCTGTTGGCCTTCATAGGAGAGGCTTACATGATAATCGCTGATCATTATGTTAGTTCTCTAGCAATGGTTACATCATTGCTTCTCTAGCTGTGCTGACTTCTCAGAAAATGTTGCTTTAAGTAAAACATTAAAGTAAAACCAAACCCAGACTAACTAGACCAGAATAAGGCATCTGGAAAAAAAAAAGTTAATTTCAAGCTCTATTGGAAGTGCCAGTGAGAAGAATGGCAGAGGCTCACAGTAAGTTCAGGGGAAGGAAGGAATGAAACCATGTTCTGATCTTCTTGCTGTGGGGAAGAAAGGTAGAGAGAGGGACAAAAAATCATGGCACAATCTAGGAAGTTTCCTCCTAGGGAAATAGCACATGACTTTCTCATAACAGAGTTGGAAATAATACGTTGACTAGGACCTTCCAGTATTGTTGCTTATAGCAGTTGGAATTAGGAGTTGTAATTGTTGATTTTGATCGAGTGGTTAGAAAACTCATAATAAGGAAATATTAACCTATAGAAAAGCACTGTGAGCTGTAATGGTTACTCTAATAACTGACTGTTCCAGACCATGTCAATGATTGTCTAGGCTTGTGGTCAAGGAAATTAAGAAAATGAAGTTGGAGATGGACTTTTTTTCTCCACTTCTAAGATTAATTCCCAAGGATAAGTCTGAGTTTTATTTTTGAAAGTCAAATTATCTTTTTCATGTTGGTTTCATTCAAGTCTTCTTTAAAAAGCAAGATTTGAAAGGGTCATTCTTGCCCATTGGCTGAAAGCACGTCAGAGAGTTCATGGAGAGACCTTCGAAGGTGGAGGAGGGGAGGACCTATGGCAGTACAGTTACTTTTCCAGATCTTTCTTATGGAGTTTGGGAAAGAGCAGATAGGGCATATCATGAGCTCTCTGCAGTTATAGACACAGCCTCCCTTAGGTGAAAAATGCACCCTTGTCCCTGTATGGAGTTCTCCTCTGTCTTCTTGATTCAGTGACTTGATAAATGAGATCTGAAAGGTTCTCCAGCATCAGAGGCACAGTGGTTTTGATCATAGGTGGGAAGGTGGAGAACCAGATCGGTGAGTGCTGGTCAAATGTCTCCACTTGCCCTACAAGCTCATGTGTCGACACTGTGGGTGTGTGGCCCACACACTATGGGGTAACCACCCATATTTAATTATTTTCCCTTGTGGTGCTCAGGGTGTGTAAGTGTTTATAACTGATTGTTTGGGCGTTTTGAGTTTCCGTGTCATTCTTACATTGGCCAGTTTCTGTCTGCCTCAGTAGGCCTGGTGAGACCATTGAATAGTATTGGAAGCAAAGGACCAGCTTGGAAGAGGAGAATTCTAATATCCTAGACTGAAAACAGGATAGGAATGGTTTGTTGAAGTTTTCAATTGTAACACTCAAAAATATGAGTAAATAAAGTAATAGAGTAAATATGAGTAAATAAAGTAATAGGGTAAGTGTCTTTTTATTAATAAGCCTACCATCTGAACATTTTGATAGCATGCATGAGTTTCTACTTTTATAAATAAAATTTCTAAACTGGCAAGTTTGAATTTAGTCTGAAATGCATTAAAAGTCATACATTCGTTTTTATTTCCAAAAATATTTTTTGCATACTTACATGGTATCTTAGAGTCAGATTTGATAAAAATTCCTATCTTACAAGTCCCTTGTCATTGCTTTTTTCCCTTCTTCTTCCAAATTTCAAATGCATCTATTTTACATAGCTATAATTTGTTACATGTGTTTATATCTAAAGTAGATTTAAATATCTTGATTATTTCCCTATAGATATTAAAAATAAAATATATGCTATACAAATGTGGAAGCCACCCTTTAATCCTTTTAAAACTTAGTTTTGAGGTATGACTGCCCAGAAACTTTAAATAAAAGGATTAATTTTGGTCTTTAACATAATCTGCAGATTGTAAATTTATTGCTTTGTGTTTGTAATTTTTTTCGATAAAGGAAAGTTAAATTTTAGTATTCCAGGTTCTCTCTAGAAAAAAATGAAATTGTGTTGTATTAAATATTATTATTATTATTAAATTCTATTTATTTGTGTGGTAAAGTATAAAGATTAAGTAAAAGTACATTGTATAATGGTCAAATCAAGGTAAATAATATTCATATCTCCCTAAACATTTACCATGTCTCTGTGTTGGAAACCTTTAGGGTTTTCTAGCTGTTTATAAGGCATAATAATAAATGATGATGCTTTGGAAACTATGGCTGCCTTACTATCCTATAGAACGCAAGACCTTATTTTCCCATTTATCTGTAGATTCATTCTCATATATGCTTCCTTTATTTCTAGTAGTGGGAAGGCTGGACTTTTATAATTCTATTTTTTTTTATTTTATATTTTGAGAAACCTCATAATGACTATAAAAATTTATATCCTTACACAGACTATATGAGATCCCCCTTTTCTATCACATTTCTAGCTTATGCTTTTTTTTTTGTCTTTGGATGACAATTATTCTAACTGATGAGATGATATTCTCATTTGGGTCTCTGATAAGAATTCTCCTTAAAAACGACTGCACAGAGCATTGTTTTCATTGATTTAATGCCATTTGTATGTCTGCTTTTCAGAAGTGTGTATTTGGATGATTTGCCTTAGCTGATTTGCTTTTGAGTTCCTTGCATAGTCTGCATATTAATGTCTTGTCAGGTGAATACTAGGCAGATGTGTTCCCTTTCTTCCATCTGTCTCGTCACACAATTGATTTGTCCCCTGCTGTGAGGAAGCTTCTTAGCTTGATGTAATTCCCTTTGTCCATTTTTTTGCTTTACTTTTGTTGCTAACGTTTTAGGGGCCTTATTTAAAGACCCTCATCTCTTGTAACAAGGTCTTGAAGTCTCGCCCTCCCTGACTTTCCTTCCAGTGGTTTTATGGTTTCAGGCCCCATAGTTCAGTCATTAATGCATGATGTGAGGTCGGTCATCAGCTTTGTTCTTTCTGTTCAGAGTGGCTTTGCAGATTTCAGGCTTCTGTGACTTTAGTATGAAATTTTCTGTGGAGCATGGCATTGGTGTGCAGGTGAGGATTGCTATGGGTAATATGGACATTTTAATGTAATTTATTTTGCACATTAATTAAAATGGTTATCATTCATTATTTTTATTGGGAATGAAATGCTATAGTTTCATCACAATCCCCTCCCATTACCTTCTTTTGTCTCCTTCCTGTACCATTTCTGAACCTCCTGCCTTCCAACTAGTACCTCTTCCATTTTGATATCATCTAATTCAGGCTTCTCTTCTGTTATTCTCCCCACAGAGAACATCTACTTCCCCAATAAACATTTTCCTAAATACTGATCTTTTTTCTTTGTGGTTACTTTCAATGGGTTGTTTGGTTGATTTCTTTTGAAGTTTTTTTTTATTGGCATGTAAAAATCATACTGATTTATATTTGGATTCATATTCTGCAACATGACTGAATTCTTTTATTAGTACTAATTTTTTTCGGTGGAGTTTTTTTGTTGTTGGATTTGCTATGTGTAAAGTCATTTTTCTGCAAACAGATAATTTGACTTCCTCCTTATGTATTTGTATACCCTTTATTTTCGGAAATGATTGCTTCAGATAAAACTTCCTGTGCTGTATTGAATAATAGTGTTTAAACATCCCTTGAATTTAAGAAGAGAAATAAGTGTGTACCTAGGGAATAGTGGTCTTTAAATTGTATACGTAAAGGTACAGGAAGAACACACAACTGCTTGCTTCGGGGCACCTCCTCTGGGCTCACAGGTACTCTGTGCGTCTCTTCAGCTTGTGGTCACTCAAATATCCTAGGCAGGGCCTCTCCAGGGATCTGCAGTCGGGTCCATTGCCTTGTCTGTCTAGTTACTGACAAGTAACAAATTCTGAGTCCTTTTTCAAGGCTTACAGAGGTGGAAACAGCCTGTGAGTAAAGGCCTGGGTACTCTTATTTCCTGAAGTTTGCCTTCTGAATGTATTTGCTAACCACCCCTGTCTACAAGAACCCCCAAACCTGCAGAAAATGGATCGGTGGGGGACTTTCCTTCAACTCACCTCTTACTCTCTTGTCCAGTGTCCTTACTTCCAGCCTGGTTTTATTTCATCCTTGGTTAAAAGAAAAGAAGAAAAACACAAACATATGTCATTGCACCCTAAGGTTACTCCTCTATGGAATTTAGTTATGTGCACTCTGGTGTTTTTGGAGTGACTGCCAGGGATAGTGTGGAGGCCATCCTCTGCATATATATATATATATATTTGTTTTTCATACACTGTGTTTCTGGTCACCATAGTGGGCTCATTGATTGTCAACTCAACCTGTATTCCTTGAGTTAATGTTTCTCTACAGGTAAAAGGCTATGATAGACTGAAAATTACAGAGATATGTTCAGCTTGGAGCTACTATACCACTCTATGGCCTTCCTATTTCTCTGCTTCCTGTCTCTATTCTTATAGACCACTGTCCTTTCTGCCCTCAATCACTTCCAACACAGGGCTGGTCTTGGATATAAACACAGTGCTGAAACAAATATGTTTTACTCTAGACAATTAGTGACTATCAATGCCAATGCTACAATCATGATTTAGTGCACTTAATTATAAATACCAGCTCGGCATTCAGCAAAATATAGGTTCATGTATTTTAACAGTAAGCTGTTGAATAGGCACATCTATTTTTACATCCTTCTACTCATTTAGTATTATCATATTTCACTTATAAACTCCACTTGCTCCATCTTGGGACAACCAAGGTCCTGTCTTCCAAGCCTCACCATCCATAGTTGAAATTCTTGCAGAGACATGAAGATCCCATTTTATTTCTATTTCCTTTCTTGATCCACAGTCATTGAACACCCAGAAGATAGTGCAGATATTCCTTTGTATGTGATAGCTTTTCCATTACTGCTTTTTGTCTTCCTCTATCTCTTTGCTACATTTTCAATATCTCATTTTTTCTAAGTTCTGTGTATTTTGTCCTGTCTCCCCCAGCCAATGACTATGACTATGCAGAACGCTTGAGTTCCTAGTGAATTACTTTTGCCAAGCTTAGATTTAGCTTTCTTTTGTTCCTTTCCTGCTCAAATTTTTTAGCATAAGGAGTTCCATTTCTGAATGAATGCCCCCTCAGACAACAGTCCAGCCCTCCCTCCTCACAGCATGAGGGGTGGCTCAGAATCTATGCTTATCCAATTGGTGGAGACTAATGACGACTTGCATACAAGAAAATACTCTGGGTTTTATTTCTTCTATAAGTAGATAATGTTTAGTGTTATTAACAAGAAATACATTGTCTAATTTCCAAATGTAGAGACAATAAAAGAAGTTCATTGGTTTAATGTAGTTTTGAAGTTATACCCTATCTGTGGTATCAGATTTTTAAAAAATTTTCTGTGCATATAGGGTTATTTTATTGTTAAGATCATTAATAAAATTGAGTCTTCCATGTAAAATGAATAGCAGAAGGGCATTCATTTTATGACTTTGCTCAAGCTCTCAGGTAAAATTCAGCTATCACTACGAAGATGAATATGCTCTGAGTTTTAAAGTAGACCATGTGATCTTTGTGTGTTTATTTCACTTTACAAGATAACACAGGAAGTGAATATTGTGACCTCTAGTCTACTTCTTGTGTTCAGCAGTGGACTTGATGCATCACGAGGAAATGTGGCAAGACATTGGGATTTTTTTAAACTTATTTATTATCAATAATTAGATACACTGTATGAGCGAGTCTTGTGATGGTAATTTCACTCCTTCTACAGGTGTTCAGGGTGAACAAACAAATAAAAAGTACATACTTTGCAAAATCTCTTTGCCATACTATATTCTCTGGAATATATATATGTCCCAAATTGAAATGTTTGCAATCTCAAGAAATAGCAGAAGAAGTGATATCCTAATGTAAAACCTTATTTGGTCTCGTTGTTATTCAGAATTAGATATTTAATTCATCTAATTAATTAATTAATTAATTTTTTGGTGATTTTGAGGTAGGGTCTCACTCTAGCCCAGGCTGACCTGGTACTCACTCAATATTCCCAGGCTGGGTGAGATAATGAAGATCTCCTCTATCTTTGCCTTCCAAGTGCTGGAAATTAAAGTTATGTGTCCCCACATCTGGCTTAGATCAGATTAGATTTTAATAACCTGTGATTTGGGTGTAAATTATCTATGGAAAGGGTTATGGGGTCTTTTCTTCCCAATTTTAAATGTTATTTCCTGGCATTTAACATGTATTGGTGTGTAGCAAATAGTAGGTGTCCTATAAATGCATATTGTGGGAGGATAAAGCATTGAGCCTTGTTTTCGCTTTAGAAAGGTGTCAGCAGGAGATTGGGGATTTTGATCTTTTTTTTTTTTCTGGTACTTCATTTTACTTTAGGGTTTCCTATCTGTCAAAATTGTGTTGCCATCAAAATGGGAAGGAATTTTTTATTAAAATTTTTTCCTTGATTGAGCTGATCTCTGGAATTTTAGGAATAGTGGAAATTGATCCTTTCTTTCTAGTTTTGAATGTAGCAATTTCATATGCATTTCTCATTCATGAACACCTGTACGTGAGACTATTCTTTTGTCAACAATTAAAGACTACTCAGTCTTAATTGTTAAAATGCATTCAGTAGACATTGTGGAATCCTGCTATTCTTGAACACCTGAAATGGTCATTGTTTGGTGTCCTTGTCATGTCTAGGCTAGGCTGACAGTTTATGTTCATATAACTAAGCTGCATTTTAAACTTTTTATTTTAAATCAAATATCACCAGACAGAAAAGTCGTAAAAGCCAGTACAAAGAGTTCCTTTTTGTCTTTTCTGCTGGTGCTCCTCTTCTTGGTAACAATAATAGTCAGTTACTGTTGTAGTCAGCCACACACCACTGGGATGAATCCTCAAACCAGGCACAATTTTGGGGAGGAAGTATTTATTGAAAATACAGATTGAGGCTGGCCTGCTTTCACAGGTCCCAGCAGAGAGAGAAACCCATCACCTACACCACACACAGAACAGGGAACAAGCCTGGGGGCCAAAGAGAATTTCTTCTCCTTTATATACGTTTAGGGTGGGGTCTTGCAAACCTATCCCAGACTTAACAGCTTCCTGAGTCTCTGGAATTTCCTTCCTGTATGGCCCACACAGAAAAGGATGTTTGCTTCCAGTTTCTTGGAGCTTCTTTACATCCTGCCCCTTGCTGAGAGGCTGCCTTCCTATAAACATCCTCAGAGACTCACCCAAGATAATTAAAAATATCAAGTTGATAACAAAACCTAACCATCACAGCTACCAAATCTGAGTGGTACTATAGTCCTTAGCTGGGTTGCAGATGCTGTTTAAATGTCACCAGTTTCCCACTATGTAGAGGAGTTGAGGTAATTTATACTTGAAGGTATTTAAGATTGATCGGGGTTTTCTTTTTTAAAATTATTTTTTTAAAAATAAAGTACTGATAGAATTTTGACAAGGTTCTCAGTACCTGATGCCATCACAATGGTGTCCTTACTTCATGTTCTGAAGTATATTTTAATTGTCACCACTTGCAAAAAGGAATATCTTTACTATTTTAAGGAACCATTAAGTGGGACTGGTGTGAACAATTTATTTTTATGCCATTTTCAGTGTTCTTCTCGGTACTGTGGAAAATTCTGTGCTTATAAGAGGTAGTGGATATAGAAGCTAGTTAAATATTCTAGTGTAGTGCTCAGATCTGAAATACCCCGGAAATGCCAGCTCATCGATGTCGTCACTCAAACAAGCATTATTAGTGTAGAAAAAGGTCCGAAGTAGTTGTTCCAGATGGGATCAATGTGTAGCATGAATTAAATCCCTCTTATTGTGTAAGAGCAGCAACAGTGAATAGATGGTCCCTTCCTTGAGGACAGGGTCATTTCTTATTTATCTCTGTACACTTCAGCTGAGTGAGGTTTCTGACACCTGTTTAGGAACAACACATGTCTCCTCACTGGAATCTGGGAAGGGAGGAAAGGAATTGGAGGGAAACAGCGTGATCTAATCCTGTAGACAAGGCTTTGTAGGTAGTAATGGTCTTCTCTGTTACCCCAGCCACCTATTGGCCTGATGAGCTAACAATTCTAATGTGTTGTAGCAGCTACCTTCTTGTTGCTAGGATAACACACCCAACCTGAAGCAGCCAATTACTAGAAAGGGTTTCTCGCAGGCTTACAGTTTTAAGGGGAAGTCTCCTCATGGCAGAGAAAGCATGGTACAGCAGAGGCTGGGTTTCAATCTTACCACATCAGCTAAGAGATAACAGCAAGATTGAACCAGCTAGTGAACATTCAGTAGGGCTAGGGCTAATGAAGCTCATGGTCCATCCTGCAGTGACACACCTCCTCCAGCAAGGCTCCACCTCCCAAAGGCTCTGCCAGCTGGGAATTGAGTATGAGTCTTAATTACATGAGATGATGAGTGTGTGTGTGGGGGGGAGGGGTTCCCTGCACATTCAAACAACCACATAAGCCTATATAATCCTTGCTTATCTGTTTGTGAATAATGAATGCTTATTACATGTCTTATGCCAAATGAGATGTATAGAGAACAGATTTTTAAATTAAATCTTCCAAATAGTTGTGAATAAGTCCGTGAAAATAATTGTGCTACTAGCCTTATGTAGACATAACTAGATTCATAATATTATTTTGAGAGAACTTTCATTCTGAACTGGCAAGGATTTTGCTAGATTTGCATTGTAACGTTTTATGCTTCTTGCCTTCAAACTGATCCTGGGAATTATACTTCTTTAACTTAATTCTTTTCAAGCCAATGTGTGGTAATTTCAATTTAGTGAATAGAAGAAAAGAATCCAGATAACATCAAATGACTTTATGGAACAATAATTTTTCACTTATTAAAAAAAAAAACAGGTCATGGGGCTAGAGAGATGGCTCAGTGGATAAGGCACTTGCCTCCAGTGCCTAAGGCACCAGGTTCAATTCTCCAGTACCCACATAAGCCAGATCCACAAGGTTGTGGCCCTGGTGTGTTCTCTCTCTCTCTCTCTCTCTCTCTCTCTCTCTCTCTCTCTCTCTCTCTCTCTCTCTCTTTCTCTCTCTCTCTCTCTCTGCTAAAAAATAAATAAAATATTAAAAAAAAACAGTTCAGTAACTGATTTGTTAGTATGTCAAACCTAGATGGCTTAAAATATCTGGATGTCAGAATGTGGAGAATGGCCTAATGGCCTTCTTAGGTTGGGTTTGGCTCAACCCTCACTAGCCCTGAGACATGGGTTTATCCCCAGGTCTTGTGAAAATCAGACACTATTCCTACTAGCATGAACAGTGGTAAAAGACTGGCCCGTAGTAAGAACTTTAGAGCTATTACTACTATTCTTTAAATATAGCAGCATTTAAAAAATTTAAATCATTGAATACCATACTATAATAGTAAGATAAACATTTGAAAAGAAATTAGTGGAGATACCATTAGTGAGATGCAACATTACTAAAAATCTCACTTAATTTTCATAGGATTGTTATTTTCTTATAGAATGACATTTTATTGATTTAGTCTTTAAATGAATATAGAGATTATCATACCATGTAAGTACTTCATTAAAATATAAGCATGAGAAAGCCCTAAATTCAATCTCTAACACTGCCAAAAAATCCAAAATACGGATTTGATACCGTTAGCACAAAACCACAAACGATTTGAGCAAGGTTGGGTAGATGATCAGACAGTACCAGCAATGGCAGGGTATAAAGACAACTAGAGTGATGGAAATATATTTATTTGGAAGATGCAATGATAAGAAAAATAGAGAGCTACTAGTAATGGTCATGTTAATAAATTTACCTCTTACTAACTACCTTATTATTAAAAATAGAAGAAGAGCATCTTATTTTATTGGAACTACTAGAGTAAGAATGTTGGTAAATCCAGTAGAGTATAAAGTCTAATGATATAACGAATGTAAATATACTTAAGAGATTTATCCACTTGGGGCTTTAGTTACCTATATTTTCCATGTCCAGTAGCTCTAGAAATGAATGGTCAGAATTAAGACCCAAACTTTCCTTGGCTCTCTGGTCTGCCAGTGTTTCCAGGTCACGCTTGTATCACACGTTTCCTTATTGTCCTAGAAAGGATGCTGCATTTTCAACCCTTCCCAATTGCAGGTGTTTGTGCCAGCCGTGTGAGGGGAGGAAAGAGTATTGGAGGGCTTGTGAAATCAGCATAGGTAGAGAAAGAAAGGATTCCTGGAAATCTTAAACTATCTGGAATGTGACATGACCACTTGTCGCTATCAGGGAGTCTGTGGCAGAAATCATTCAGAAAGCACATTGAACCTTGCACAAAAGTAAGGTTCTGTTACTCAGGCAAAGGAGTCCTGTTACTTAGGGATTGTGAACCACCACCCATGTCAGAGGCCCTCAGTACGGTATGTGCTCCCCCCACCCCCATTCCCCACACAACCACTGAGTCCATTCCTGGAAAGCATTCTACTATCACTGTTGTTTGTATGTGAGGTTGCTGGTTTTGGTTTTCTTTGTTTCTTTTAGTCATCAAGGTTGGTCCAGGCATGGTTAACAGTGCCTAGTAGAACCCGCAAATGTTACGATTTCCTCCAAGAAATGTGGCAGTGTTCCATTGACTGTGGATATGTTCCAAGAGCCCACATGGATAGAGAGCTAAGACTGGACTATGGCTGGTAACACAATCTAGTGATGGTATATCTTCTCCTATAAAGACCCACCTAGGATGAATTTATGGAACAGGCCCAGTAAGAGGTCAGCAGTAACTGTAGTGATTACAGGAATATGCTCAGTGAAATTCCGTGAGTGTGCCTTCTTTTCTCAAATTATCTGGGTAAAGAAGGACAACTGTATTTTCAAGTTTATAATGTGAGGCTAATAGCATATGTCATGGAGAAAAATAGTGATCATGCATTTCTCTAATTGATTTTAACTATTTCATGCCGCATGTGTGTGTGTGTGTGTGTGTGTGTGTGTGTGTGTGTGTGTGTGTGTGTGTGTTTAAATTTCCAGGCTATGTTTACAAAACAATTTGCAGATTTCTCTTCATCTCTAATAGAAACTAACTATATATGAGTTTTATACTAGTGTAAGTTTACAGACATGTTTGACAAATTTACTGGACAGTAATTTGAAGGTTTTTACTGATATGTGTAACAATACCATAAAGCAGATCAACTTTTAAACTGTTTTCTGAATTTGAAAAGCTTATATAGAAGAGGAAAGTGCTGATAAAAACCACGTTGGGCCCAGTTAGACAGGTTTGATCCAGTACAGGCATCCAGTCCAAACAAGAGTCTACTGTGTTAGATAAGTAACCTGAGACAAAAGTCCTGTTTTCGGGAAAGAGCCAATAGTGAGAATTGGTAGAAATGAGTTCAGGAGATGAGGACAGCAGAGAACAGGCTGGATGTAGACATGCCAAATTACCCGGCTGTGGCAACAGAATTAACCCTGCATAGCCCAAGAAGGTGGGCTTGCTTGGGTGCATGCTATTCTTCTAGCCTTCATTGACAGTTGGGTGGGACAGAAACTGACCTTGGAAAGACTTCTGTGACCCAGGTAAGAAGGCTTCATGAATGAAGACGCCCACAATTGACTAGTGATTCACACAGGGAAGTCATTAATGAGGGTTTGGAACACAAACACACTTGCTGTGTTGGACCTGTCTTCCTCAGAAAGCTTGTTCTCCACCTTCCTTTCTCTCTCCCCCTGGTTATTTCAAGCGTATCATTGATGTTCAGAGTAGATATTGTCTCCCTGGCTTCATGGAAAAGCTGTCCTTCTAAGCATTTCCTTCTACAAAGTGAAAGAGCTTTCTGTAACTATGTCCTTATTTTATTTCCCACAAGGACATAAGGGCAATTTCACTGTTCCTTCCTTTCACACTTAGAATCTAACCCACAGCTTTTAATATGAATTAATAAAATGTATCATAGCCTCGTATAAAGTTGCACTGTAACTCATCCACTGTAGCTTGGGATGAATGCATTTAGACACTAAGGTAGTAATTCTGACTCCACACTATTATGAAGCTCAAATGAGAATAAAGAAGCAAAGGAAACTGTGTAGGAAAAGCATCACTAGACAAATACATTGGGAAATCATTGGTGCATAGCCTTCTGTACAAAATTAACCTCCCAGAGCCAAGTTTCCCAAGCTAAGAATAGTGCTTAGCAACCTTCTGAGATAAGGTAAAGATCAAGCTCAATGATCCATCTGAAGCACACACAATCATGTTTCTTGGAGAGGACATGATGATATTTGAAATCTATATAATACATTGTATTATATTTTATACTCTTAACTAGACTTAGATTCTTTGCTTTGAAGAGACGGGATGTCAGCTCTGGAGTCTGATTGCTTGAGTTTGAATACTTGCTCTGCAAGTAACTGGCAAAGTCATTTTGGAAAAGCAAGTTTATTTATCCTTAAAGTGGGGTCATAATGGTCCCTGCTACTTTTAGTACTACCAGAGGGTTGCTACAAGGACTCAATCACTTAAGACGTGCTAAATGTTTAAAGCAGTGATGGGCACATAAGAAATGGCTTTAAGGTAATTATTTTGTAGGTAAGGATATGGGAGATATGATGTGAGAAGCAGCACCCAACTTTTATCAGGGCAGTTAGCAGAGGGGGACTCTGCTGTATATTGTTCCTGTCGCCAGGACCTCTGCCTCCCCAGGTTTGTGCTCTGAGTCACACAGTAGTTTCTCGGTTCTGTCATTTTGAATGTTTAGTGATGATGACTCACTTTCTCCATGGTTTCATGATATAAGTCTCTATAGAATTAGGTGCTTGGGTTTTTTTTTGCTGACTTTAAGATGATTATTTATTTTATTATCATGACTAAAATCCATCATGATCATCATGATCTATTTTCTTTGATTGCATTAATGGAAAATTAAAATTTCCCCATACCAATGTTCATATCATATTCTGCTTAAGGTATCGATTTTTGGTTTTATCTGAGTAATTCTACATTTTTTTTTCACCTGAATTCATCCCATCTCCTTATTCAATTTAGTGATCAAAATGAAATTAGCCTATTCTATAATCTTTCTTTCTGTCACTCTCTCTCTCTTTCTTTGCACCTTACTTTCTCATGCTTCTACTAACACTTGGATCAGCTGACTTATTTATCATTTGCTACCTGATTTTCTTAAATATTCATTGTGCATTAGCATCAATATAGAAGAAAATAAGTGTTAGAAAAGCAAGAACCAGAGCAGAATAAGGTGACAGGGGGTGACGATCTAGAAAAGCAGAAGGTAAGTTATCAAAGTAGATATGAGGTCGGGTTTAGCTTCATTAACAAGGCGACCTATAAGCAAAGACTTGAAGGATGTCAGGATGCACAAGGAAGTACAGTCCATTGCACATCATCCTAGTGGTATTTTTTAAAGTAATTCTTTTTGCATACAAACATACAGATAAAAGTTACCTTGTGGTATTTTTATATAGCTTTTTGTTTCCCTCCCCCCACTCTTTCCTCTTTCCCCGTTTAAATTCCCTTTACTGTCCTTCAGTTCCATGCCACTCGTGACCTTTGGTTCTTTCTCCTTTGCCCACCCACACCCCTTCCCTTCTCATGCTCGCCTGTGGGCCTCCCAGCCTATTTATTCCCTTTCTCTCAACCCACTGCTGACGCACATACAGATCTTCAGTGTTAGGCTCCGCATAGGAGAAAGAACATACAAATTTTGTACATTTTGGCCTGGCTTCTCTCACTTTTCCATTTCCATCTATTCTTCCTGCCAATTTCATTTTTCTTTGTTTCTGATGTATGTGCCACCTTTTCATTATTTAGTCATGCATTGATGTACATCGAGTCTGGTTCCATTTCCTAGCTATTTTGAAGAGAGTGGCGACGATCAGAGATGCACAGGCGGCTGTGTGCCAGGCTACAGAATCCTCTGGGTAGATGCCAGCCATAGTGAACAAAAGCAGACACAATGGGATGGAATAGAGGATCTAGAAATAAACACAAGCAGCCATGTTTACCTCACTTTTGTCCAAGGCATAAAAAGTAGACACTGGCAAAATACAGCCTATTCAGTAAATGGTGCTGGAAAAACAGATAACCTCATGCAAAAGAATGAACTGAGATCCCTCTCTCTCACCTTGCACAAAACTCGGTTCCAAATGGATCAAAGACCTTATTTTAAAACCAGAAATACTGAAACTCCTGGTGGGAACTTTAGGGCCTCCAATGAACATAAAGTTATGGGTAAAATGTTCTGATCAGGGCTCTCATGGAATAGGAGTGGTACCAACAGTCACCAAATGGGACTGCATGGAATAAAAAATAAATAAATCTATGCAGAAAGGACAATGTCAGTAGAGTGAACACAGGACTATAGACTAGGAGAAATTATTTGCCAGCTATACCACAGAGGATTGATATTAAAAATATATAGAGAATTATAAAAATTAAACACCAGCCCCACCTTGACCCAAAGTGCCAATCCATAAATGGCCTAACAAGATAAACATATAGTTCTCAAGTGAAGAAATAAATTGCAATGTATATTTATATAAAATGTTGAATTTCTTTAGCCATTAGTGATCCATAAATTAAAACAATTTTGAGATCTATCTCACCCCAGTCAGAGTACATACCAAGTGCAAACAAATGATGACTAGTAATTTTTAATTATATAAAGATAAGGAAAGGAGTACATGAAATAAATGTATAAATTAAAGGGAAGTGCGCGCGCGCGTGCGCGCGCGTGTGTGTGTGTGTGTGTGTGTGTGTGTGTGTGTGTGTGTGTTCTAGTGGTGTTAAAGGATTCAGGGAATTTTAGGATTAATGCTAGAGAAGGGGGAAATATTGAGGGCCTTGATACTATTTGTTTGGACTTTCTTTTTTATTTACTTAATTAATTAATTTGGAGAGAGAGAGAATGAATGATTATAGACACACTAGGGCCTTTAGCCACTGCAAATGAACTCCAAACATGCATCACTGTGCATCTGGCTTACCTGGCTTTATGTGGGTACTGGGGAAATCAAGCCCTGATTTTGCAAGCAAGTGCCTAAACTGCTGAGCCATGTCTCCAGCCCTTTATTTGGACTTTGTTATAATTAGAGGAGTTCAGTATGAATGGGAGAGCTTTAGTCCTAGAAGGGAAGTTAGTAGGTGACTCATACCAAGCTGTAGCCATTGCCATGGTGGGGTGTACAATGGTGAGGTTATAATTAAGGCAGTAAAATCTTCAGTAATTGGAACCTAATTGATGGGCTGAAAAAGGGAAGTGGTCTAAGTGACAGAGGGGATGGTGTCATTTTGTGGTCTTAGAAGATCACAAACAAAAAATGCTGAAGGAGAAGCCACGTTAAGCACAGGACGTTTGTTTTCCTTAAAAGATATGGTGTACATAGAGGTCTGTGATGTTAAAATGTGAATTTCAGCTAGAATTTTAGATAGTGAACATCTTCTAGTGAGAGGTGAGGTTAAGTGGAAAATATGATTTCATTTCTAGGGGAAGACATATTGTGTGGATACAGAGTATGTCTGATGATAAACCCATGGGAACTGATATTGGGGTATAGGAACCCCCACACCCAAAGGCAAGGGGACCAAAAGGAATAACCAAAGAACTTGGCTGTAAGAAGAGTGTGTCAGAAACTCTTGTTCAGATATGAGTGTCCTTTGCAGAGCAGCTTTAGTGAGGGGTGACATTGACTGAACAGTACTTGCTGGGACTTAGTAATTGTATGAGGGGTAAAGCATAACAAAACGATAACAACAAACCTCCAGCAATTGGGAATGATTTCCCAAAAGGTTTCCTTGTGATGAACTTTAGAAATAATGATAGGAGGAAATCTTTGAGATCCAAGTTGTAATAATATAATTCTGCAGTAGATTTAGACCACAGAAGCAGGGAGGTAAGGAGCTCCATCCATGATGACAGAGAGCATGGTCACCACTAGGAGGTGAGTCTGATTACAGTGCCCCGTACTCTGAGATATTTTTTCCAGGCTCACAATACACCATCGCCTCCTAATTGGCCATCTTCCTGGTAATTGTGCATTGAAGAAGGACATTGGGAAAAGAAAGAACAAGTTGGGTGAAAGCTGAGATGAGAATTACATGTATTTCTTTCCTGCCCTGTTCGTGTGCTGTTTTAACACATGAGAGTCTTGAACATGGTTATCAATATTAAGAACCCAGTTAAGAGACTGGCAAGATGGCTGTCACTTAACAGCACTCACTTGCAAACCTGAAAGCCTGGGTTGATTCCCTCTACCCACATAAAGTCAGGGGCACAGAGTGGCACATGTGTCTGGAGTTTGGCTGTGGTGGCAAGGAGCCTCGGCACACCCGTGTGCACTTTCTGCACGTGTGTCTCTCTCCATCACTCCTGCAAATAAAATAATTTATTAAAAATGTATTCAGGGAGAAGTGAAAACCCAGACAAAGGATGACTCCAAGTCATACCATGTCTCTGAAGACATGAAGGAGGAGCCTCCATTTCCCTTTCCACACATGGAGATCGTTAACCTACCACAGGGCTGTAAGGCATGAATGAGGAAAATGTGTTCCTGTTGATTTAGTTGTGCTGAACAGTGAACTTTTTGCAAAGTGTGGCTTGCTCACCACCAGTGTGTACTCTGCAGCTAGGTACTAAATCAAATTACAGATCTGTGCTGTATTTAGCGTGTATGGGTGATAAGGAAACATGAACTAGTTGGTCTCTAAGAGCACTAAAACACGAATACTTTTCAAAGTTTTTATTATCTCTTTTCAGTAAGAAAAAGAAAACAGAGAAAAACATAATTTTTCTTAGTGCTCCTTTCCTGGCTCTGTCCCCGATTGTATAAGACATTATAGATGATTATGTACATTGCTCAGAAAGATACTGCATTGTGCTGAACCGTGCTTCCTGGAGAACTGCATAAGAAATGAGAGTGAAAGTCAGTAAAAAATGCTAACGAGGATGAGTGGGGCACAGGATGGATAAAGGATAGGGTTGTCAAGTTACTCCAAAGGACATGATTCCCTGGCCCAGAACCCCTTCCAAGGACTAGCTGGAGAATGGCCAGGTGTG
Source organism: Zapus hudsonius (assembly GCA_004024765.1). Classification (NCBI taxonomy): domain Eukaryota; kingdom Metazoa; phylum Chordata; class Mammalia; order Rodentia; family Dipodidae; genus Zapus; species Zapus hudsonius. The sequence continues at coordinate 4,511 of PVHP010020614.1, read as the reverse complement.
ATGACATAACATGTCTCTCAGAGTGAGACCTGCTTAGCTGTGGGTCATCCTGCTTCTCTTGGTTTAGACCATGACTCTTGTGAGGTAGATTGCCTAGAAGTCATTAGCTACTTGAGCGTGCTGATGGACTCTTGCTTAAATTCCTTAAAGTCGCTCTTTAAGGAGAGGATGGACTGGAGGATGTGACCTCTGGCATCCTGGTCCTTATGACTATATTTGTTATAAATTAATCGGTTTTGTCTGTTGAGATATTATTTTTATTTCCACACTTGCTGTCTTTGTCCTTGCTCTTGGGAATGAGAACCATGGTGAAGTGTCTTGGTCTGTGTCATGCATAATAGAAATAAAGGTTTGTAACATTCAAGACTCTTGCTTGGTATTTAGTATTGTACGGAAGCTGTTTTGCTATATATGGGTGTTATTCTAGTCAGACTTTTCAAGGTTTATATATGTGGGATAAAACATTTATGAGTACATCAGTATTATGGTAGCAAGCTGTAATGATTTTTAGTCATCATAAGTGGAAGACCTGGTAAGATATATAGGCTCATATTGTCTGCCTTATTAACTTTAAGGAAAATGTGATAAATACCACTAATAAATTCTTTGAAATACAATTGTCACAGAAGATGTTATTCATTTCTTAATCTAATAAAGTGAATTGGATCTAAATATCAAAACTATTTGTCTACATGTTAAAAGGATTATAAATCTGTCTGGGTTTGAGTTCTTCCTACCTTTTAGATAAATAAAGCTATGAACTTGACTTTGTATTTCAGATATTACATTAATATATTTAGCTTTGTATATGAATTCTTTCATAATGTTTACTCATTTGTCTTTCAAAATGAAAAGCAACTTCGTTTACTTATTCATAGTTATACTCCCGATTCTATTTTTATGTTTTACATTATTGAAGATGTAATATGAATTAACTTGAGTTTATTTTCCCTATAGTGTTTTTCTTCTGCATGCATGAGTAGTAATCAACAAGATTCTGAAATGGTAGGAATCACTCATATATATATATATATATATATATATATATATATATATATATATATATATATATATATATATCTGCAGAAGTTAACGATCTTAAGACCTTTCAATTTTAAATAATTGAAAGCATTAAATAAAATATTTATATATTCTAATATCTTAATGCATATTGAGAATTGTTAGTGCTTTGGATATGGGTTTCTGCCCATCAATTTAAATATTCATTTAGCAGAGGAGTATGGGCTGCAGCTTGCTGTATGGAGAGACGAATCCTTCTCAACTTTGTTATTTCAGACAAGGAGGGACACGAAATGTGACAGGGTCATCACCACTAAACAGATCCCACCCAGACTTGGGCCTCTGACAACAGCAGGAACAAATCAGACATGGTCCTTTTCTTTTGACCCCCGAAGTTTAGGTCCAAATCTTTATTTTGAACATTCTTTGCATCTTGATAGACTTTCAAAAGTCAAATAATCAGTTAGCAGAGAGAATGCAAGAGACAGCTGTAAAATAATTACCCCAGCCGACCATTTCTGCAGTTACTAGTATTCTAGAAATAACTCACCGAGTTGCATTATCTATTTGAAAGCTCTGCACCATCTATTTTTAAAATCTGGTCAGTAATCACATCTCTTCTAGTGCATTAAATGTCAAACCAGCCCTGATCATGAGCCAGATGAGGTTGGGACTTTGCATGGGAGAACCATATGCAATGAAAGGGTCAGACAACTTGAATTAAGTCCATTTCAGAGTCACTTTCCTCACAGGTTGAGTCTGTTTGCTGAGCCAAGGGAGTTGACACTTCGTCTTTTGCAGCCCAGAGTTGGGGCTGATATCAATTCATTGGAGACTCACACTTCCTCCTTTCAGCTGATTGATTTTGTATTTTTCAAACTGATTAATGTTTTCATTTGAATGGTAATGCTGACTTTGCAGAAGATGTGATCTTTTAATTAGCAGATGCTGAGATTAGCATTAGGGCTGAACGGTAATTAGCATTTGTTCTTACAGTGCAGGAGCAATCAGGGCAGCAGAGAGTGGCTCTGTGCCTTCCCTGTTTCTGCTTTCCACTTTCTATATGAAAGAAGTTAAGAATTATCGACATACTTAATCACTGTGGTACTTAAGAGGCATTTTAACCAGTGGTGAATATTCCCCAGAGAATAGTATTTTCAAGTCCCTTATCTGTAGATACGTATGGTTCTGTTTTCAATGTTTGCCTAAGTATTTTATAGTAGGATTAAACATTTTTTGTGAAGGTGTAAGTTCTAATGTGTGTGTGTGTGTGTGTGTGTGTGTGTGTGTGTCAGAGAGAGGAAGAGAGAGAGAAACATAGGAGTATGCTTATAAATATTTGTTTGGAAAAAAAGTGTTGGTTTCCAGATTTTGCTTATATTAATAACAACCAGTTCATTTGCAAAGCTCTTTTGAGGATCACCCTACAATGATGAACCCCAATTAGAGCCAGCAGAAGGAAGGATTGAATAAATGAGGTTTGGGTTTGGGGGATCCTCCCTGGACCAGGTAAGATAGCAGCTGGATTCTTAAGAGTCTTTATCTGCCAAATGAAGATGGAAAGACATTTTTGAAAGAATCAAACTGATATTTTACAAAAATTATATAGTCCATATTAATAATGAGTAATGGTTACTGTTAAAAAACAAAACAAGGGCCAGGTGTGGTTGTGCACGCCTTTAATCCCAGTGCTCAGGAGGCAGAGATAGGAGGATCACCATGAGTTCAAGGCCACCCTGTGACTACACAGTGAATTCCAGGTCAGCCTGGGCTAGAGTGAGACCCTACCTCAGGAAAAAAAAAAAAGGTTTGTACAGTTATCAGTGTTGATTGCCAATAAAGAACACTTACCTTAAAAAAAAACAAAAAAAAATAATTTAGACATTTTTAATCAAGTGAGATAATCATTTACCAACTAATTAACAAAATATCCTTAAAATAAATGTAAAATATTTAATACTATCTCATGCATTCCATATGAACTTCAACATGGAGGAAATCATTTGTTTTACTCTTGAGTAGAAAGTCCTCTCTGTTGAAATGTTGGGTCTTGTCTCTACAATTACTCCTGAGCAGTGACTGCTACTGTTTTTCTTTGTAAAAATTGCTGCAACAGTCGCTGGGGATACAAAGTCAAAGCAGTAAGGATAAAATATTCATGCAGACCCAGGCCAGCTTGTCCATGCGCACAATATAATGTCTATTTTCAGGGTTATGGTGGCAGACAGAGGGGTGCTCCCTAGAGCTAAATATGTGGTTGGCTACTTCATGTGCTTCAAACTATAACCCAGGAAACTTCAGGCATTTGTATTTAAAGCTGAAATTATTGCTGATCTCTAGAGCCTGGAGAGACTTGGTCCTACATGGACCACCCCCTTCCATTGATGGCTACTCAAATAGCCCTAAAGTAAACTCATTTACATCTGTTACTAAGGATGCAGCGCTCCCAGGAGACTTCAAATAGAACACTTGACACTGTTGAGTGAGCCAGATGATTGACTTTCTGAATTTCCATCTCCCCTGCTTGCTCCCTGCAGAGAGAGAGAGAGAGGGAGAAAGAGAGAGAGAGAGAGAGAGAGAGAGAGAGAGAGAGAGAGAGAGAGAGAGAGAGAGAGAGAGAGAGCGCAAAAATGAGGGATAAAACACTCAAAAATGTATTTTATATTTCTATGAACGAGTTGAAGTTGTGCTTGAATGTAATGACATTTTAGCATTGAAAGGAAATAAGGTTTTCTTCCAGGGTTTCCCATCATTAAATAGAGGCAGATCCAAATACAATGTAGAAGTAGGAGAGGTGTTATTTTTGAATTAAAAAACACACAGGTAAAAGACAGCTAACTCAGGCAGAACTAGCTAGTGGGTTTAATTTTGCCCGTTGCAATGTCTGTTTCCTAGAGTGGCATTACTGAGCACCACTTCTGTTTTCAGACCCACCTAACTAGCGTTGTCTCTGTGCTGCTGTGCCCATGTATCACGGAATGGATGGTGTGTAACTAAGGGAAATTCACTTCCACAATTCTGAAAGCTGGGAAGGTACCAGAAGGTTTGGTCTCAGGGGAGGGCTGTTTTCTTCTCCCACAGTGACTATCCCTTGTTGCCCTGTCCTCAGATGGCAGGAGGGCCTGCTGCTTAGAATCCTTTTAAGAGTTCTTAATCCCATTGGAGGGAGCACATTTTCCCACCTAAGACCCCCATCTCCTGGGTCTGAGGTTCCAATGTAAACTTTCCTAGAGGACCTACGTTCAAACATAGCAGAAAGGGGTTTTCCAAGTGATCCTGCAAGAGTGCCTTGGGTTCTTATTTCTAACCAAGACTTTCTTCTCTTTCCCTTTGTTCATAATGGAACCCCGAGCCTCATTCAGAGCCTGCACACTGTCTCCCACTGAGGTACATCTCCAGCCCTTCCCAAATTTCATACAAAGACAATGCTACTGATCTTTCAAATAGCATACAGCTAACTGGAACATAGTCTGGGGAACAGAGGTGGAGGT
>PVHP010020613.1:0-30362 GCA_004024765.1 Zapus hudsonius | reverse complement strand
ACTCAATCAAATGAAAAGGATAAAGATTTTAAATATATACAGATATCAGACAGTGAATTCATAAAATGACAATGATATTCCTTTAATTTTGAGTGCATGGTATGAACCAGTTGTAATGTTTATAGCTTATTATAACTCCCATTTCTCTGTCTTTCTCTCTTTGTGTCTCCCACTCTCTGCCTGCCTGCCTGCCTGCCTGTCTGTCTGTCTGTCTGTCTGTCTGCTGGGAATAGAATCCCAGGCCTGTGTGATGCATATGAAGCAAGCACTCTATCACTAAACTACGTTCCCAGTCTATCAATTTTTATTTTTACTCCAAATGATAATTGACTTTTATACATAATTCTTATCCCATTTATCCATCTTTTTCTAGATGGTTCACATGGCATAGAACTTTCAAGTTGCACAGAACCTGTGTACCCATGCCATGAATCAACATGAGAACAGCATTCCTGTGTGTTCAACTGGTATGCAGTCATCATCAGCTCATGTTGGCTCCTAAATCCTCTGACTCCCTGGCCCCTTGCCCATGCTGCATGCCAGGACTTCTTTTCTCTTTTTCGTTTCTATTGTCTTAACTTTTCTCACTCCTAATTTCGATAGTCTCATTCTATAATACGATGTAGATTAAAGAAATAGGAATGGAGAGCTCCTTCTTACATGTTTCCTTCCCCAAGGATTTTGACTATTTCTCTTTCAGTGAAATTGGAGGAAAATCTACTTTCTTTCAGGGCAAACTTTCCAAGATCTGGCTTATGCAGATGAAACCTACCATTCCCCTCACCACTGACAAGTACCTGCTCAACATTCCCTTCTACTCTCAGTCAGGCAAAAGTGAGCCACTGAAAAATGAAGCATGTGCCAAGCACACATGAATTTGTCCAAGATCTGCAATGCTTTCTGGATGAGCAAGAAACCTCAAATTGGAAGTCTATATGTATGAGAAAGAAAAGTGAGCTGCTTCAGAGACTCTACATTTATGCTAGAATTTAGAACCGGAAGACTCAAAGCATAAAGTAAAGGGATTCTTGGACAGACTATTTTATTTAAAACTGTTGTCTTTTGAGGTAGGATCACTAACTCCACATTCAGACTTAATCTGCTGCTCATGAAAAATGAAAAACATCAGTGCATATTTTTTTCTGGGAGGTGCTCAGAAGAAAGTCTCAAGCCACCGAAAGGATTAATTTGCTTGTAATGAAACTGACACACAGGAAAAATTTAAAATCAATCTCATGCTTAAAAGCAGAACAACACTGATTCTGCCTCAATATTTTCTCCCTCTTCCCTCTGCTAGCTTGTTACCAGTGAACACATATTATGCATATTACCCATAAATCTCTCCTCTATTTAAATTAAAAAAGAAAACATCGTGTTTTTAATCAGTCTATTTGCACTCTGCTGTCAAATGTCAAAAAGTACTTGGTTTCCTTGTATTATTTTCAAAAGAACCAAATGCAATTACAAAAGATAGAAAGAGAAAGCAAGAAGAACAAATTGAGGGTTAATACACCTTCCTAAATTTAGACATTTATTTAAAGGGCACGAAAGTGTTTATTCATGGCTTTATAACATAATCTATATTATGCATCCTTCACACTGTCAATGGCCAGAGTCATCAGGTACCATTCTTTTATCCTTTTTAAATCCTTTTTGTCCCATTGTTCTTCTGGGATTCTTTGTTCTATTTTTCTAGTCTCAGCTCCTGTCTCCTGAGTACACATATTTGACTATGAATTATAAACTATTTGAGGCTTGGCAGAAACATCACTAAGGACTTTGGGACTATATTCTTTTGGTATTATTGATCTATTGGCTATTGAGAAACCAAATGTCTATTAAGGTACCAAGTAGACAGGGCCAGATAACTACTCAATTTCAAGTATTGGGAGTAAAGGTCTACATAGGAGAATAGAACCTCATTGGCTACTCATGTTGGCTGATCATCAGAAATTTCTAAGTATAGTTTCTAGAGTTAATTCTAGCTAAAGATACAAGATGGATAGGTAATTTTAAGAATAGACAAATTTTTCCATATAAGATTCCTTTTGTGGGGGAGGATCAAAGAGAGGATATCCTTCTCTCAAAAGATAAATGAGATGTAGACTGATTATCATGAGGATGTATACATGTGTTTAATACATATGAGTATATAAAGAATTTGTACATTTCTTTCATGTTACTTATTCATGGCAGAATATAAAATATTTCTGTAAGACAATATTTATCCACAGCTCTGGAAATGATTCATTCTGCAGAGATTATATTATTTTCACTTGCTTTTATTTAATTAGCTAAGAAGTTTCCTCTAAGTGGTAAGACTTCTTGTGGCAGAACCCCATTATAAATATGCCAGCTACATATCCTTGCTGTGACAAAATAACTACTATGAAGTCAACTTCTTTCTGTGAAGAATTAGGGTCATTGTTATGAACATCTGCTATTGCAGGACACAAATATCTTTACAATTAATTGGATGATCCACTGGGCCATGTTCCCCTTTAATCATTGTTCTTCCGAGATCAGATGAGATCCGACGCGTTCAGGGTGGTATGGCCATAGGCTATTCATTGTTCTTTTATGATTGTGACTATCTGTCTTTGTTGTTCTATCTTATTCATAGTAAGGCTATTACCTATTATCTTTATTTTATTGTTAATTTTATAAAATCCATTACTCTTTTATTTCTCATCTGCTAAGAATTTAAACATATTTTATTTTTTGTATTTTTGCAAGCAAGTGCCTTGAACCACTGAGCCATCCCTCCAGCCTTTTTTTGTATTTTAAATTTTCATGTATATAATCTATTTTGATCTCGTTTGCCCCAATTATCCTTTCTTAATCCCTCCCATTTTCCCCAGTAATTCCCATCTTTCTTTCATACATTAAAAAAAAACAACAATATTGAATTGAATTAGAAGTGCTTGTATGATCATGGGTGAATGTTAAAGTAAGACAACAGAGCATAAAATCCAGTTTGCAGGATTTACAAATTTAAAATAAAAGCCTCATATTAATATCATCATAGGAACCCCACCACCACCACAAAAAGTTGTGTGTAGTGGCACCCATCTTTAATCCCAGCACTGGGAAGGAAGAGGTAGGGAGATTGCCATGAATTCTAGATCATCCTGAGACTACATAATGAATTCCAGGTCAACCTAGGCTAGAGTGAGACCCTACCTTAATATATATATGTATATATATATATATATATTTTAAATATATATATATATATGTATAGGGTCACCTATACAGAAAGTTCATTAAGATAAAACAATGGCCTTAAATTGTCCATATAGTTATCACATAGGGATTCTACTGAAAATGACTGTTACCTAGTTTCAGGTAGGAGTAGTTATAAATTGCCCGATACCCAGGAAGGTGGGTGAAAGGATACAGTGACCTTTAAGGAAAAAGTTATCATAACAGCAGAGAAATGGCTACAAGGGGATGTCTCTGTGAGGAAGAGATGGTAGAGCTGGGGCATCCTCCCTCATCAGAAACAGCAAGCAGAGAGATCATGTGATCTACCTTTTATTAGCTTGGATGATAGGCACCATTGGATCACCTGAGCCTTGTTTTTCTCATTTAAAACAGTGGGAAGTGACTAATGCTGCTGCATCTTTCCTCATGGACTCTAAAATATGGAATGATACTATTTCTCATGTGTCCCATTTCTTGTTACCCTCCATGGAAGCACTTTCTAGTTTGATGGAACAGAACCCCACTTTTTTATGGTACAAGTGTAGGATTTCTGTGCCTTGAATGTGAGTTTCTGAGTTCCCCCGTTTTGCTAGCACTTCTGTACTTATGCCTGGGAAGAACTCTTGCATCTTAACATCTTGAAACATCCTGATGAAGAACTTTTTTTTTTTTTTTTGGAGTTGAGCCTCTTTTTTTTGTTATTGATTTGTATGTTGTTTTCTTTTGTTTATTTTGTCTGATGCATCACTCACTCTGTATTCTAGGATAGCCTTGAGCTCACTAAGTACCCCCAAACTGTCCTCACACTCATGACAATTGTCTTGCATCTATCTCCTCAGTGTTGGGGGTCACAGGCGTGGACCACTTTCATCTCGGTCTCTGTTGTCACTTCCTACCTTTGCCACTATGGGTGGGTAAACAAAGATCTGGGCATTTAGATTTCTAGTGTAAGATTAGAAGGGAATAAACACAACAGTTATTATTCCAAGCCTAAACTTCCCACTGGTGACTCTTACCAAACACTATTAACCACGGAGCTTTGGGCAATGGTATGCATATCTGTGGGTTAAGGTGGGGAGGAGATTCCACAGATGCCTGCCTGGGTGTTATTAATATCGTTGTCTATAATTGTATCCATAGCAAGCTTGCAAGGAGGAAGGCAGAGCAGCATGAATCTCCCCAAATCTAATCCAGAATCTTATAATTCTTAGAAGATTATATTAATGACCTGAGTTTAACTTGACACACAGTAGGCTCTTCTTATTTAATTATCTTCTTCTCTCTTAAAGAGAGGAGAAACTGAGTGGAGGGGGATGAAATGACAGAAATGGTAAATCATAGCCTTCTACCTAAAAGGGAAGCTGGGAAGAATAACTAATAAATGATTGTAAAGGCTCTTGGAAAGATAAAGTCTATAGAAATGCAAAATAATATCAGTGAAGTAGAGATGTCATTTGAATATAAAGGAGACAGCTTTTATTCCCATACAAATATCTTGGTCACTATCAGCAACAGTGGAGAGAAAAACAGAAAGAAGTGTCTGTGACAGTTTAATAGTGTTTTGTTAAAAATAGAACATGTTTTAAGAATGTCTGGGCTTTTCTTTAAAATGAAGAGATGAGCGCTGACTTGCTCCCTGCTTGAATAGATGCAGAAGTGCCTCTGGCAAAAAGCACTGACTTCCCACCTCCGATCTCTCATGTTAATTAAATTGGGAGGGGCAGATTTGATGTATGAGAGGAATGATGTCAGGAAGCCGTGCTGGCAGGCAAAATGCCACTTTATATAAGAGCAGTTTGTGAGCTCTGGCCAGGTAGGCCTTCCATACTGAATTCAAGTCCCATTCTAGATCCAAATGCTAGTCCATAATATCAGCCCCCCACCATCCTCAGGAAGTCCTATCAGGTTAAATCAGCTCCAGAGAAGGAAGAACACTAACTTAAGTACTTATACTCAGGGCAAGGATAGTAGGTGTGATGGTTAGGTTTTGTTGTCAACTTGACCTTTCAAGTAATCTCGGGTGGGTCTCTGAGGATGCTCACAGGAAGGCAGCCTCTTAGTAGGGGGCAGGATATCAGGAAGCTCAAAGGAGCTAGTAGTAAACATCCTTTCCTGTGTGGGCAGTGCAGGAAGAAAATTCCAGACTCAAGAAGTCATTAAGTCTGGGATAGAATTGTAAGACCCCACCCTAGGGCTATATAAAGGTGAAAGAATTCTCTCTTTGCCTTCCTGCCTGTTTGCTATTGTGGGTGTGGTGTAGGTGATGGGTTTTTCTCTCTGCTCCGACCTGTGAAAGAGGGCCAGCCTCTTTTGCTGGAACTTCAATCTGTAGTTTCAATAAATACTTTCCTCCCCCAAATTGTGCTTGGTTTGAAGATTCATCCCAGTGGATTCATCCCAGCGGCATGTGGCAGATTGCAACAGTAGGGTTGAATATTTCCCTAAATTTTGGAAAGTAATAAATGTTGTACAACTAATAGCTTCTATGGAAAAATATGCTATGGAAACATGAGACTGGAAAACTGTACAGATTGTTTTTCTTCTATAGGAATTTCTAATATCTTTAAAAGGTTAATTCACACTGCAAATTTCCAAGATAAAGTATTGTGTCCTGTAAATCTATTTTGTCTATCTGACAATTTGCCAGAATGTTTAGTAGGACATATCATAGACACTCATTGGAAAAAATTAGGGCTACTTACAGAGTTTTCTTTTTGATTTGGGTTGCTTAGAATTTTCTAGAAAATATTATTGTATCATCAAGAAGTACCAAAAGAATAGACCTGAAGATTCAGCTGAAGCCCGGGTGAGCTGTTGACTTCAGTAGTAATGCATGATTTTGTAAATTTTTTTCCCAGGGACTCAAAAGGGATTTCACTGAGTTCAAACAGATGTGTGGTGGTTTAAAGGTGTGTCCCCAATGACTCAGGTTTTAAAATGAAACTTGTAACAGGGGTCTCTAGCCTGGAGGAGGGGTCACTAGAGGTAGATCCTGGGGTCCAGTCCTCAGGTGTCACTGGGGACAGATCAGAATTCCAGCCCAAAGGTGAGCAGAGAGGACTGAGCTCTGCTGGATTTTCATGCTTGCTGCTTTGGATGTGTGCTGGCTGCTGGTTGGTTTTCCTCTCTGCCCGGATCTGTGAAAAGGAGCCAGTTTCTTCCACCATTTATGAAACCACCCCTGGATCTGTAAGTCTGAAATAAATCCTGTTCTTCCCCAAAATCATGTCTGGTTTGGATGCCCATATGTGCATCCTAGCAGTGTGGAGCTGTCTACTATAAGATGCAATTAGAATGATGCTTTCCAGTGGTCACCTTGCCTTGCTCAAATCAGACAGAACTCACTTAGAAGAACACTCAACGACAGGAGAATGGGGAACTGAGGCTTCCTTGTTTGATGGATGTTGTAAATTACAGTAGTGCGCCACCTCTGAGTAACAACAACAACAACAAAAATGAGCTGGTGTCCAGCCAGTTGCTTTTGGCTGCCCTGGGCACACTTCAGGTATGGGCTTCAGCAACCAAGAGACTGCCAGGCAATGGCCATTTGAAACTGTGCATCACAGAGCCCAGCAGTGGGTGTCTCAGATGACACCACAGTGCAGACATAGGGAAATCAGCTCACTATCCAGAACACAAAGGAGAGAACTGTGCTGAAATTGTGAGAAAGAATAAAGAAGCCTCATTTGAATATATTAAACACATACACATAACTAAGGCAGCCAATCTGAAACAGAAGCAGATGTATTCAGGGTACAAGGAATCACATTTTTTTTAGCTAGCTTGGTTTCTTTCAAGCAATTTTTCTCAACCTCACGAGCTTTCTGAGAAGTGCATTTATTTAGGTAAAAAGCATGGATATTGGTGGTGGTGGGGGGTCCTTATCTGTACCAGATTTTCCTTAACACCCATTTGCTTCTGAGGGCACTTTCTTCCAAGGAAACATTCCAGGAATGGAATTCCATAAAGGATGCCTACATAGAAGAGCAATACCAATCCATATAAGTCGTGGGGTTTGCTTTCCTTAGTGAATAAGAAAAAGGTACTTTGAAGAAATTATTATTATGAGAGCTGTGATTACTCTTATCTACAACTGCCTGATGCCCATTTTTTAAGCCATATCCTTAGACACACAATCAATGATAAAGACTACACACTTCTATAAACTCAACCCTGAAAATCCACTAAATCTTATGTGTCCAAATTGCCATGAAATCTAAATGTGATGTGGTTTCATTCTGTTGATTAGAATGATTTTGTATCTATCTCTATACATAGCCCAAACATCAACTTTGCACAATCAGCAACAATCTAGTTTCCTAAATATCCCGAGAAGGGGACGTGGCATCTGGTTCTACTTTAAAATTGTGCTTACTGTTGACAACAGAATGCTCTAAAAATGGCATCGGAGTCTGTATTTATTCACTTCTAATTTATTTCAGAGGGACAGACCCAGTTTCCAAAGCAGAAAATGGTCTTCCTGGTGACCATTAGGAGTGGCCTGCTTTCTTAGGACATGAAGCATAGGGAAAACGCTTGTCCTCTAAGAATTGTAATCCTTTTCTGCCTCGAAGCAGTGCTCCAAGCACGAGAAATAGTGTTCCTGTAGAATTATGGCTAATGCTTAGTCCTAGAGTGTTTATTTCTTACTTTCTTCCTAACGTCAACAGATAAGAGTTTCTGTCTGGCTTGTGACCTTAAAGATGCGAGTTTCTAAAACCCAGTTTCTGCACATTAAGAAACCCAGGAAATACGAGAGGGTCACCTAAGCTCAAATTGATGTTTAATATGTCAGCAATATCTGACACCATTGCTTAAAAGTCCAGAAATCCAGACCACCGATATTTCCTACTGGTCTTCATCAAGGCAGGACAGGAAGGTAAATGAGAAGGCATACAGTCAAAAGGAGAGAGGTTGGGTATCCCATTTATTTAATTCTTGCATCTTGCCATCAGCCTCAAAGAAGCAGAAAGCTAAAGAATGAAGGGAAACTGAAGAAAAATGTTATCTTCTTTCAGATGACTTCCTGGGTCTTGGCCCCACTGTCATGGATCAGATGCAGATAGCTGATATGAGCAGATGTTGGTAGATTCTAGGGTTCATATGTCTGAGGCCATAAACAGTTTTCTCTCTCTCCCTCTCTCTCTTGCCTCCCCCTTTCTTTTTTTTTAACTATTCCTTGCTCAAGGGTTTTCTCTTTTATCAATTTTTGGCAAGACAAAAATAAATCAATGAATGAGTAAATAAATAATCACTCTCGTTTTTTCTCTTTTCCACTCATCCTTCTCTTCCTGACCTGCTGTATCTAACCCTTAGTCTGCGCAGCAGACCCCTGTCTACAAGGATAACATTGTAAGCCAAAACAGCTGGGACAGGGTTAGAAAACATTCTCTGTTCAATTGAGCTAGCCAGGCTGTGGGAGGCTCTGTCTAAAGCCACATATGGATCTGAGAGTCTGAATTTAACCTGGCAGTAATGGTAGCCAAAAACAACATAAGTAATTGTTGCTACCTCTTGCTAATTGGTCGGCAAAACCCTTGATAGGAAAACATGTGATATATGTAATGATATGTATATTTTTGTATATGTAGGTTTTTGTAGGTTTCATAGTATGTCCTTGGCCACGTCTCTTCTCATTTCTGCCTTCACTTGAGCCTCAGTTCCTTTCTACATGGGGATGGCCCCCAAGCACAGTTTCCAGGCAGAAATCTCTGCTGAGTTACACATACCTGTTTTTGAAGCTCTCTTACCTGTCTCTCCAGTGTTTTCAAAACATTACTTCAGCGACCAACTTTAAATATATATATATATATATATATATATATATATATATATATATATATATATATATATATATATATATATTTGTAAGCAGAGAGAAATGGAGAGACAAAGAGGAGAGAGAGAGAGAGAGAGAGAGAGAGAGAGATTGGGAGAGAGCCATCCAGTGGCTGGGCCTCCAGCCAGGACCTCCAGCCACTGCAGACAAATTCCAGATGCATGTGCCTCTTTGTGCATCTGGCTTTATGTAGGCACTGGGGAATTGAACCACAGTCTTTAAACTTTGCAGTTAAGTGCCTTAACCACTGAGCAATTTCCCTAGTCCTCAACACCCAACTTTTAATTCCCTTCCACAAAATAGCTTATTTTTCCACATCTCCTACTTTAATTTATGCATTTAAGTTCACTTAGTAAACTCACTATTGTTAAATTTACTAGACTTTTCCTTTTTCTTCCTTCCCTTATCTCCTCCCTCCTTTGTTCTTGGTTTCTTTCTTTTCTTCTTGGCTTCTTTTTCCTTCCTTCCTTCCTTCCTTCCTTCCTTCCTTCCTTCCTTCCTTTCTTTCTTTTTCTTCTTTCTTTCTTTCTTTCTCCTTCCTTCCTTCCTTCCTTCCTTCCTTCCTTCCTTCCTTCCTCCTTCCTTCCTTCCTTTTTGATTTTTATAGATAGGGTCTTTCTATCTGTAGCCCAAGCTGGCCTTGAATTCCTGGTCTTCCTTCCTCTGTCTTCCTAATTTGGGATTACTGGGGTACACCCGCTTATCTGGTCCTAGATTTTCCATTACAAAAACACCCACAATTAATTCCAAAATGATATTATCTATAAATCACTCAATTTATCTTCCTCTTTTTTCATTATGATGGCTTCATTTCACTATCTTACCTTAGAATCAGTAGAATTTAATTCATGGGCATGTATAGAATATTGTCCAAAAGGAGAATAAAATTTTTCTGAAATATGTGTGGATTGTTTACCCAAAGTTGACCATACTTTCCAAAAGAGGAATTCCAATAAGTAGGATGATATCTACAACTTACAGTCTCTTGATGAAGTATTAAAAAATCATAAAAATTTAAAATTTAAAATTAGTTATGAACTTTACTGGATGAAAAGATAAATACTCATCAAATTACCATCAGTTATACTCTTATAACCCCTTTGTGCTACCTTCACAATAACAAAAATTAACTAGGAAAAAATCCTCACCATTTAAGAAACTCCTTGACACAAGAAAATGAAATAACAATGAATAATAAAAATCTATGACTTGAGTTTCAGTGAAAATAATTCTTAGTTGGCAATCCATACCATAAGATTATGTTACAATGAAATAAATGATGAACATTAATGAGTATAGCTTGTATCTTTAGAAATTCTAAAAAGAAAAATTTATAAAAATATATTTTCTTCTACACTGAGCCTCTAAATAGGAAGAAAATAATTAAAACCACAGCTAACATTTTTGGAGAAAAGAAGAATAGGAATCAAATAATAGAAAAAAATCAATAAAGCTAAAAGTTTTTGTTTCTTTTTTTTTTTTTTTTGCAAAGGTCAAAAATTATCTGTCGAGTAGCCAAAAAAAAAAAAAAAAAGGGGGAAATACTAAAGAGACAAGGGGACTGGAAAGATGGCTCAGTATTTCAAAGCACTTTCTTGTAAAATCTGATTGCCTGGGTTTGCTCTCATTGGATCTACATAAATCCAGATGTACAAAGTTTGAATACAGTGGTGGAAAGCCTTGGTGTGCCTATACATACACACATACACTCTCTTTCTCTTTCTGTTTCTCAAATAAATAAATAAATAAATAAATAATATTTAAAACAGAAAAGAACTAGATATTAGGCATACAAAACAGAGAAATTACAGATGCTACTCAAAAATTGTATGCCACCACAAATAAAAATGAGGAACTATTATTTATATTTTAGGAATAATTTTAAAGAAGTTGGAAATATTCACATCAAACACTTGATAAAAGAACCAATTTCCTAAAACAATATTATTTAGACAAATTGATTTTAAAAAGGAAATACAATGTACTTGTAGTTTTATAGTCATTTGAGAAATATGTCTGCTAGCGAAAGAAAGAATAAGTAGGTAAGAGAATTCTACTCAGTGTTGAAAAAAAATCAAAATGAATTATGTGATCCCTGTATTTAATGCATGAGGAATGTTCCACAGTCCTGCTGATTAGGCAAGTTGCAGCTGACTATTGCCTCCTAACCAGTGTCTATGTCTCCTGTCTTTCCTCTGCTGATCTACCCTTCATTCACTCTCTGTGGTTACTCTCAAATGTGAGTCTGACCCATGGTCCTTTAGTGTTGCTCTGAAGGCTGTCCTTCACTGATATGGGCACAAACATCAGTGTCCCCTTGTTCACCTCTCCTACCTGCCTTTCCAACTCCAACATTCCCTACTTCCCACCGTGCCATTGTGGAACTTAGACAGGAGCTTGGTTTTCCACTGGAATCTTCTTTGACTTCAAAGTCCTGTTTTTCACACCTACATTTACTTGGTCCTTGCTTGAATCCTCACTGAATTTTGGCTTAAATTCCTCACGACACCTACCATGCAACATTAACTCCAATGACTGTAACATTTTGTCTTGATAGAGATTCTGTGAAATCCTTGAGAAAATTTGATCTGTGGCTCTCCAGAACCCCTGCATACACCTGGCATGTTGTGGATAGCATGTCCTTTGCATAGTTTAACCAATAATCTCATTATCCAGTATGATTCAATCTCTATGAGAAAATACATTCCAGGCTGTATAGAACCATCAGCATTGTACTTTTGGAAAACAGACCATTTCTAGGTTTGGTTCTATCTTTATTAGTTATGAAAAGTTTCTCACATATTTGTCTCACATTCTTTCTCCTATGTACTTCAAAAGATAGGGAGCTGACAGCAGATCTAATGTGAGATACTGATGGTTCTGGGAAGCATCCTTTAGTGCACACATATATAAAAAAATCAATGTTTTATCTTCCTCCCTGCTGAGTTTCATTTCGCAATATAGAACCATCATTTTAAGCCCCCCAAAATATACCTGTTCGGGTTTTCATCTGTGAACAACAGAACACTGGTTTCAATTAAATTTCAAAATAGATACTCCAGAGTCCTCCCTAGAATTTTTAATATTTGGCCTTTAATATAAATTGATCCTTTGCTTTTGAGTCAGTAACCCAAGAAAAGGCTTTGAGACTTATTAAAGTCAGAGGCTGCTTGGTGGCACAAGGTATTCTTGGGAACCATGTACTGTAGAAGATACAGACTTTCATGGAAAACTCACTTACTAACAGTACAAAGGCGACCCAGCATGCGACTCTGATGGAAGTTGCCAATGTGCTGAGACCCCTCCCCTGCATCTACACCTGTAGAAGGTCTCTCACTGGCTGCTTCTCAGGAGAATCTCCTGTTCTAGGATGTCAGAGCCTTAGGGCATTTTTTTGCTAGTATGAAGTTATTAGGCATTCCTGTTGTGCAAAATGCTGGGGTGATAGGTGGGATGAGGTCTGCTCGTAGCACAATGCCAAGGTTATGAAGCTAGGGCAGAACTGGAACAGCAAACATGACTTTTGGCATTCAGTCTGTTCATCTGACCACTGGACCCTGGAAACAGGTGCCGGAACCTTATGGAGAGCAATTAGAGCTCCTGTCCAGAATACAGAGTGTTGCCAATGTCAAAAGGAAGAATGAAGAGACACGGTTACAAGCCCAGGGAATTTCATACTGTGGTTCTTTCCCTCAATAATATGCCAGAAATGCATTCTATGATGGAGTTGTGCCATTTAAAACATGAGTCATTTTGTCTTTGGGAGAGCAGAGGTAACTAAGTGAAGTTCCTTTTTATTGATGCCATTTCATCTATACAAGAACAGCATTTATTAAGCATGGTACAGAGATTACACTTGATTTCCCTTCAGTTTTCTTTTATTGTTTTTGCATGTAAGTCTTGGGGAAAATAATATTGCCCCAGAGAGCAAATGACTTAAATGAAGCAGATGTTGCCTGAACGTAGGTATTGCTGTGAGACCGCCTTTAGTATTAGTTGTTATCAAAGTTATTGCAGCATCTAGCTTTCTGCAGACCACACTTCAAAGAGCCAGCAGTTTTGCAATCCAAAGAGAGAGGCAACATGGAGCTGTAGAGAGAGCATTCGCTTTGGGATCCCATTTCCTTCTTCTCCCTCTAGCTGCATATCCAGGAGCAAGTTACGTCAGCCATCAAAGCTTTAATTTACTCACCTGTAAAGTAAAGCTTATATAGCTTTGTTTGCTGAAGGCTTTAAACCAATTTCTATGTATAAGAAGTCCAGCATACTTTTTGGCACGCAGCAGGTGCTCACTGTATGTTTAGCCTGATTTTTTATGCTGTAGACATGCTTCCCAAGAGATCTCTGGGATAAAATGTGGTCCAATAAACAGGTAGTTCAAATTAAATGAAACTAGAGACAGTTAATTATATAAAGATATAGCTAGCTAGAGTTTAGGGAGTGAGCAACATAACTTTTAGGGTTTATTTGAACTCTTGATCAAGTTCTAGAAAGACAATCTAGCTAAGATAACTAATCTTAATAGTTTTATGTTGCACATGATCAAAAGAATTTGGATATTAAAAATATCCTTCAGTAAGCTGTCCTCCCAAATCAGTGCTATGAAGATAAAAAAAAAAACTCCAACACACCTTACTTGTTATCAGCTCCTCATTCTCTCTGCTCCAAACAGCTTCCTGTCTGTTTTATCACACTGTCTCTAATTTTCTTCCCTGATATTCCTTATTCACTGCTAAGTTTTAGTCTTTATGTAGCTCCCAAGTCCCTATTTGGAATCTAATCTAACCTGGTAGTAAGAGGTGGGACCTCCAGGAAGTAATACAACCTAATGAAAGCCATTGATGTTACCAAGAATTCCAGGACAGCCCATGCACTCCTTCCACTATGGAAGGAACATCTATGAAGCAGAGAGTGAGTCCTGTCACACACAGCACCTACTGGTACCTTGATCTTGAAATTCCCTCTCTTTAGAACTATGAAAAATATATTTCTGCTGCACATAAATTGTGAAACGAAGGTACTTTGTTATAGCATCTGCAACATCCTGAAATACCTGTCTTATGAGTTTTGTCGTATTCTTCCTGAAG
This sequence comes from Zapus hudsonius, assembly GCA_004024765.1. NCBI lineage: Eukaryota > Metazoa > Chordata > Mammalia > Rodentia > Dipodidae > Zapus > Zapus hudsonius. The sequence goes on along the minus strand of PVHP010020613.1, from coordinate 16,229 downwards.
GTGTATACTTCCCCAGTTGGACCTGCTTTGACCCATCACGAGACAGTATGCAAGTCTGAGCAGCAAAATATCAGAAGCTAGACCCTAAATAACCGTGAACTGATTTGTGAATGTCTGTAAATTCAAGTAAAGTGTTTTGGTAAAATGATTCGGTTTGTTAATCAAATAAAATCACAGGTTTTATATGAAGGTTCTTGCTAAAGAAAAAGAAAAAAAAAGGTGTAAGCAGCAGCCATGCATGAGATGTCAAGTCATGATGGGGTTTCTCAAAGCCTCTTCATCCTGACGATCACCTGACTGACACTTAATGGATAGATTCACACTGGTCTATGTCACTGCTGACTGCAACGACATACAGATCTCCAATGATAAAAGGGGACTAATCACCTATACTTAACTCATCAGGAGATATATGTGCCGAACCTATAAAATCCTGCTGTTCAAACAGAAATGGAAAAAAAAGAGAAAAGGTTTTGAAGCATTTTCTTAGGAGAAAGATTACTTATCCAGTTATTCAAAATATCTTCCCTATTACCCAGTTGTACGATTTTGGTTCACTTCCTTTTTTATAAAATTATGTAGCAGTAAGCTTATTCAGTGGTAGAGTTATCATCTTTTATCATGCTATTAATCTATCTCCAGTATGTCTATCTACCTGCAAGGCTCAGAACAAAGCCTGACAGATGCCTAGGCTTGCTAAAACTGGAGCACAACAATGCGTCTTGGTATTTAACAAAGGAAAGGACAAGGTGGACTCCTATTCAGATCCTCCAAAAGCCTGATTCTGAAGTTACTTATAGCCTGACCTTTTTCCCCATGATTTTTTTCCTGATATGCAGCCTCTGATATTTATATAGAACTTATTTCTACTGTGATCAGAGCACAAAAGAAGAATGTGGGAGGAAAAGCACAAGAGGTACCATGATTATTCTGGTTGCTTTTAATATTATGTCTTTTAGTGTAAAGAAGCACTATTTTTTGAATTATTTTAGACATGGAGTTTTTAGGAAATAAAATATCTGTGTCAGCGCCTTTACTGTTCCTTTTACTAGAAACCTCTCTCGACTTACAGCCTGGGAGTCTTCAGCTCTAACCTATGGAATGCTTAGAGTTGCCCCTGGCCATTAACCCCTTTTGTCCCCAATCAACAGTGATATAAGATTCCAAGCCAAGGCACCATTGCTGATTAGCCTGTAACTGATGACCTCATTAGTAATTTTAAATGATATAATTTCTTCCTTTTTCTCAATGTCTCCACTCACATGCTAATTTTGAAAATAGTTAGATTTCTATGTTGGGGAGTGGCCTTCCAGAAGAGGGTCTTTCCCCCTCTTCATCCTGGCTTTCCTTTGATCTCCTTCTAGCCATCCATCCCTCAGCCACAGATTTCTGATGCCCACTGCTTTCTGGGATTGCAAGCATCCTGGTTCTAGAGTTCTGATGTTCCATCACTTGCCAAGCCACATTTCTGCTAGTGCCCCACTTGGATCCTCAGAGTCTGATGAATCCTACGAAAGGTTCTTTCATGTTTGTCTCTGTCATGAGATACGAGGGAAAGTACAAACCAGTTGGAAGACCTCCAAATAAGTGTCAAGGGTCTTGGCATTTATGTTTCCTGGAGTAGCCAGTCATTTATTGCTTTTCTCCAGCAGTAATATAAGATTACCACCCCCACCTTTCATGTATCTTGATTTAGAAACTCCTCTCACCAGGTGGTGACATAAGCTGGGGGTTCCTATTTTCCTAATTATTTTTAAAGTGCCCACCTAGAACAGTAAGTGAGTGAACAGTATAGGCATGAGTGTACCATAGCACACATAACAGAGGTCAGAGGACAGCTTGTTCACTGAGAGATAGAACAGCAACCACTCTGTACCCTTTGCCTAGTCCCTCCAAATGGTAACACTTTGAGAAACTATAGTGTAACACAAAAACCAGGGCAAGGATATAAATATTGCTTAGATATAGAATATCCCTCAGCACAAGGATCCCACAGGCTGCTGAGTATACATACCATGGCACCTTCTGTTGAATGAAGGCATATTCATCCACTGACACAAGGCACCTGGGTTGTTTCTAGTCTTCAGAAATTACAAAGGAAGCCACCATGAATGCTTCCATATGGAATTTTTGTGACTATGTGGAATTTTGTGTGAGTATATTTTTGGGGGATAAATACCCAGGAATGCAACTGCTGAAACATATGTTTAATTCTTGCAGCATATGCCAAAGCTTTTTCTAGAGTGGCTACACCGTTTTGCATTTCCTTCAGCATCACTTGAGTGACTCAGTTTCCCCATTTGCTCCCAATCATTTGGTGTCGCAATATTTTTCACTTTTAACTCCTTTGATAAGTATAGAGTGATATTTCATTGTTATTTTAATTTGCATTTCTTAAATCACAACTGCTGTGAACACCTTTTCATGTGCTTTTATTTTTACAATGTGGGTAGCCTCATCAGTGAAATGTTTATTTATTCTAGTAATTTTTTTTAAAAAAGAAATTATTTATTAATTTATTTTCAAGCAGAGACAGACAGACAGAGAGAAAGACAGACAATGGGTACACCAGGGCCTTTAGCCACTACAAATGAACTCCAGATGCATGCAACGCTTTGTGCATCTGGCTTTACATGGATACTGGGGACCTTGGGTCATTAGGTTGAGTACAACCTAGCTGAGAGAGGGAAGGGGCTAGAAAATAGAGAGTCAGGGAGGAGTCCAGAATTTTGCCTCCACTCCATTGGTGAGGGTGGGGTCAGATATCAGGAAAATCTCAGTTCCTTAATAGCCTTCTCTGATCCACATTAGCAGGATGTCTGAGATGTATCCACAACCACAGTAGTATAGAAGGTCAGATTACACACTGACCCTTACTGTCATAGGAGGGTGGGTGGGAGCTAGTTCATTCCATGGTATTTTAAATGTTCTTTCTCTTGCTTCTCCTTGGCCCTCTGGCTATAGAGAACATACTTCTCACAGGGCTTCCTTTGCATCATTGGCATTTTTGAGGTTACTGCCTTCCTCAACTCTGAGTCTTGAAAAACAAACAAACAAACAAACAACCCAGGGAACTTAAGACCAAGTTGTTTGCCCCATCCCAAGCTTGTTGGCTTGCCTGCTCTTCTCTCTAACAATTAGAACATCACTTCTTAATTTTTATATTTGTTCTATATGTTAGTTTCAGGGTTTTCCATTGTATTTATCTGGAAGAATACAAATCTAGATGACCACTCCATCACCCCACACATAGACTTCTCCCTGTGTCATTTTCAACTAAAACTTCATGGTCTAGAAAATATAGCATGTTTATTCCTGCAAGCCAGCTTTATTGTTTTAATATGCTCTTCAGACTCCACAGCACAAGGCTGTAGAGATGACAGATGCCCAAATAAATTACAGATTTCCATGTTGATTAAAAAGAGAGAGAAACTTGATCATCATTGGTTGTGTGATCTGCCCCCTGGTGAAAAGAATATCTTTAATACTCTTCTTTTTCTATTTCTTTAGACTTGTAGGAACTTGTTTTCATCTGTTTCTTCTGTATTCCACTCAATTGATTACATTGACATGCCCAGCTCACCTGGCTGCATGACATAAAGCTACACCTGACGGCAGGCTTCTGTCTGTGTCTGGGTACAAGAGATACTGAATGGCCTCAGGGGAGCCTTGTGCAGAGAGCTTAGCTGATGAGCAACAGCAGTGACCCTGGGCCTTCAGTCTTCCTGGGACAAGGACTGTTAAGAGGCCTGGAGGGTGCACAGTGACCCTGGGGCTTCAATGTCACTTGGAGAAGGACTTTCAGAGGGCTGGAGGATGCACAGTGACCCCGAGCTTTCAGCTTCCCCAGGGCAAGGACTGCCAGAGGACTGAAGGGTGCATTGATATTTCAGATGTGACAAACTGCTCTGGAAATGCCTTGGATCCACAAAGCTCTTTTGAAGCTTGGTCTGAGTGTTGTATTAAGGAAAATAAATAAACTCTCTTTTCCACTGATGTCTATTGGACATGAAAATGATAGAGAGAAATACATAATTTATGTGGACACAAAAATAGACATGAAGTGCCTGTTTTACTATGAGAACAGGAGCTGTGTTGTTGTCATGCATGTTCCCATGTGTGTAGCTGGGCCTTCGAAGCCTAGTGTTAGGAAGAATCCTACTAAGTCAGTTTAGAAGAAGTCCCTCAACCTTCTTTTATTCCTGATCAAATTCTCATCCTTTTTATCCTTACTTTGATATCTGATCAGCTTTGGCCTGCCTTCAAGAAGAAATCCTTGAGTTCAATTGAACCAGAGTCCCCAGCCCTTAACGGGTCCACTAAGCAATTTCTCTTCTATCCACTCTGTCTTCCACCTCCTGAAAGCTGTCCTTGGCTTTCTCTCCCCACTTGTTCTTGTATTTGGAGGTAAGCCTGATTTCTCTCCCAGATTACAATACTTATGTATTGTTTTAATCAATGTCTTATTCTTTGAAACTTTTGTAATGTTTTATAGAATCTAAATCTAGAAGATGCAGGAGGCAGTTTCTTTTGTCCTCTCCTTGGATTTCTTCAGAATGAGAAGAACTGAGGAGATAAGCATGTTTCTCCTAGACAGGCAGAAGTGATTGTTGCTGCTCTCAGCTTTGCCCCTGGTAGTTTCGTGCCTTAGAAAGCCTGACCAGGAACAATGCAATTCTAAGTACTCAGGCACAAAGATTTCAGTCCTCCTCATTCTAGCTATACCCACTTAGATTCTTCTGCACTGCTGAGAGATGGGATTGAGAAGCGTATTCTTACACCTGAAAGACCTGTATCCTGGGTTAGACTCCAGGCAGGGCAATAGAATGAATACCTTGAAAGGGGCAGGGCGGGGAGGGGTACAAATAAATGCTGACGTTATTTAATTCTTTTATTGACCTGGAAGGCAGAACGCTGTGAAAGGCTGGACTCTTACTGTGACATAGAAAAACAGAAAGCAGTCGAAACCAACCAAGTGAAAGGTATGTCCTCCTGCCCTTTCCTCACTGAGGGTTATGTAAGTTAGACTGGAATCAGGCCACCTTGTGTGGGCTAGTTCCTTCCCCTCTCCTTGGTTTTCTTTATCTGAGACCAAAACACCCCACCGAAGTTTGACATTCCTAACTTGGCTAAGACAACTGCCTTGCTATTAAATATGGCTAACTCAGCTCGCTTATATCGGGCGATGTCTTGTTGATGACTGAAGTGATAAATTTAGAAGTAGAGAAACGAGATGGGGTTTCTATCCCGTCTGCCTGCCTAGTTGTAAAAGGTTTAGCTGACTACAGAATTTTGCTGCTTGAAGAGACCTTTGAGGTCAATGAGGTCAACTCCTCCCTTATTTTATAAGTGCAGGCAAAGATTGGGAGAGACTTGAAGCAATGTGACTTACATGTCCCAGCTAATTAGTGCCGATTGCACATGTTACTTCTTACTCTCGGATTTTCTCCATCACTGTGTATAGAACTCCTGGGTTCACATGCCAGAAGTGATCCGGGAAAGGGAATGCCTTATACTATTATACCAGATGCAATACCTGGAATATTACTCTAACAGTGGCCGTGAAAAAAGAATGGTCCGTATATATGTCACCAGCAATACTTAATGAGGACCACGCTATTTCAAGGCTCTTTTATTTTGCAGAATATGAGTGAGGCTTTGTTACTTTTTAGACAAATGAACTATATCTGGAGGAAAGTTCAATCACAGCATACAATCTTTTATTAAAGTTTAAGGTCTAACACCAATCACCCAACAGAGAAGTCGATGTAAGCAAACACAGAAGGTCACAGAGGATGCTTGGCTTTGCTTTCAATATATCTCCACCCTGCCTCTTCTCTTCAAAGCTTGCTGCCTAATCAGCTGGGGTGTGAACAGAAGGGGAATTCAGAATGAAAACCAAAACCAAAACAAAACAATGGAAAGCAACAAGGGTCTCAGCAGCCAAAACACAAACAGATCCTGACACCGTGGGGATCTGAACATCAACACATCTGAAATACACAATAAGCAGGCAGAAATCTGCTTCAACTTTCTATCACCTCTGTCAAATAGCTCGATTTCAAGTGTAAATTGCCATCATTCAACAAATATTAATTATCCTACGTATAACTCACATCAAGAGAATAAAAGAACATCCAATCATTTCTAAGATTGGTCTCTAAGACCTACCACAGTACGGAGAATCTCTATGGTATTTATTTGAAATGTCTACCTTGTCTTACAGGATTTTAAAAATTCATTTCCTCATTGACAAAAACTGACTTTGAAATCCAACTTTCCAGTTATTGCAAACTTTAGAAACTTAAAAGTCTTATAAAAAGTGATGGGGCTGGAGATGTGGCTCAGCAGTTAAGGTGCTTGCCTGCAAAGCCTAACGACCTAGGTTCAATTCCCTAGTACCCACATAGAGCCAGATGCACAAAGTAGCTTGTGCATCTGGAGTTTGTTCACAGTGGCTAGAAGTCCTTGAGCGCCTACCCCATCTCTCTTTCTATCTCTCTGCATAAAATAAATAATTCAAAGAAAATGAGCGAATTTAATTTAAAAAAAGAAAATGAGTGAATTTAATTTCAGTTATTTCTTAGGACAACAATCCGATGAAGGCATGATTTTCTTACTTTAGAAGGAAAAACTAAACCAGAAATTTCATCCAAGTCTGTCTGTCTGTCTGTCTGTCTGTCTGTCTGTCATTACAACATTCTATTTGAGGATGCATGCCTTTATACTTCTGAAAGCCTGCATGGATAAGAAAGTAAGTGACACTATTCTCCTTATGAAAAGTAGCTTTGCTTCTCTAAGAATGAGATCTCCAATGTGTATATCATTAAAACCTCTAAGTAAGAGATGAACAATTCTGCAAATACCAAGAAAAGGAACAAGTCCCTCTGCTAACGATTTTCTGAAATCTGCCTGGGGCAGACTGCAGCTGGGAAGAAGGGAATGATTGCATGCCAAGGGACATGGCAACTTAGTGCAGATGGTTTTAGTTATTTCCTAGGTTGAGAAACTTAAGGGAAAAATAAAATATTAAGGTGAGGGTTGAAGTAGGACATTAAAAAATGCTCAATCGCTTTAGGCAATCTATGTACACTCTCTTCCATCCTTCCGACTTGCAACCAACCTTTCCTTTTTACCACTTTAACGGATTGTTTATTGCCTTGGTCCCTTCTATTGTTGCTACTTTTGAAATAAAATGCTTCAATTCAAAGATCGAAGAACCTCTGAAGCAATAGCACCCATCTTTCGGTGATTTTCTTCTTTATCGCCTTTCCAGAAGTAGTTCCCAAGTATTGTTATTACCACCTCATCTTTCTTCCTGAAACTCTAAACCATGTTTCCTATTACTTCTTTCTATTCTCAGAAACCTCATAACCCATATCTCTTTGTTTTGTACCACTCTTAAAGGTCACTGTACCGTCATGTATTCTCCTTGAAATGTTTATTCCATTTCTCCCTGTCATAGCCTGGATTTTAAATGTCTCTAAAGGCCACAGAGTTGAAGGCCTGGTTCCCAGCCTGTGGCACTATAGGCAGGTACTTAAACTTCAAGGAAGCAGAGGCTAATGGAGGGTGCTTAGGTCAATGAGGATGTGTCCTTAGAGAAGATATTGAGACCTTGGCTCCCTTCCCTTCCCTTCCCTTCCCTTCCCTTCCCTTCCCTTCCCTTCCCTTCCCTTCCCTTCTCTCTATAATCTATCATCTATCTATCTATCTATCTATCTATCTATCTATCTATCTATCTATCATCTATCTATCATCTATCTATATCTCTCATCTCTCTATCTATCATCTATCTATATTATCTATCATCAATCTATATCTGTCTATCTAACATCTATCACCTAACTATCTATTATCTTTTTATCAGTAATCTTCTGGCTGTCATAAAGTGAGCAGTACTACCTCTGTGATCTCTCTTTATAATGTACTGTGATGTCCCCTGTCATCATAGGCCTAAAGCAACAGGTCAAGTAACCATACATGGAGGTAATGAGCCTTTTTTTATTTATAAGCTGATTCCTTTTTTTTTGCTTGAGTATATGTGTGTTGTGGTGTGTGTGTGTGTGTGTGTGTGTGTGTGTGTGTGTGTGTGTAGGTAGTGTGTACAATATGTTTACGTGTATGAGTCTTTGCAGTGCCCCATGTGCTCACTGCCTGTGCTGGCTAGAGCCAGATGGATGTTGGGTGCCCAGCTCTGTTGCTCTTGCATTCATTTCCTCTCCACCCCAGTTTCTTTACTGATATTGGAACGTGCTGCTTTTTGTAAGCCTGAGCAATTCCCTGGTCTTTATTCCCCCATTTGCAGGACTGGGCTGACAGGAGCATGTGGCCATAACCAGCTGTTTACATGGGATCTGGAGATTCAAACTAAAGTGGTATCAGGCCCACATGTTTGTGCAGGAGGCACATTTAACCACTGAGCCATCTCTCTAACCCTAAGCTGATTACTTCTGGTGTTTCTCAGTGATGGAAAGCTGACTAACACATAACTCATTACATATTCTTTCAAATTATTGAATACTTTTTCAAACTCATCAAAATAACTACTTATCTGAATACCTGCTTCAGAGGATAATCAGACTCCCAATAGGGAGACACGTTAATTTGTTGACTCAGATACTCAAAATGGAATGGAATTTTCTCCATTTTTCTCATTTTTACAATTTGCCTAAGAAATTATAAACCACTTTATTTGTCTTATTAAGTACAGTACATTAACCTTGCAAATATGTTAATGAATAAAAATCTGCTGCCTCGGCAATTTCTTTGAATATAAAAATCACCTATGTTCATCGCAGAGATTTTAATTATATATTATTATTTCCTAAAAGCACCCCCTGTTCCAAATTGAAGCAGCCTTTAAAATGTAAGTACTCTTTAGTAAAGCCTGCATGAATCATTGAGCAGAACCTGGGACCAATGCTGTGGCTTTGAGCAGGGTCAGGTTCAAGTACACATTTCTATCTGCTGATCTTTTTGGCTCTCTGATCATGCAGGTTAGTGGTCACTGACTCTTAGCAGGGGGCAAAAAATTTTTATCACTAGACTGCCATTAAGACCTTGGGTCTATGGGTGGATTCTTACATGGGAGATTACTAGCTTGTGACTAGGATAAAATCGTGTTATTCCCAGTAACGCAAAGGTTACAGATTATTCTTCTGTGCCATGGTAGAAAAGAGCCAAGTGTAATCAAATGCTCAGAGATTTCTCCTGAAGCTGAGAAATGAATGATGTTATCTGGGACCATATTACAGGTTTTCAGTAAAGCAAATCTAGTTTCAATCATTCAAGCAAGACTTTCCAAAATCATGATAACTTCTGAGATAAGCCTGCTAAATTTTGAGGAGGAACATGACTTTTGATGTTCTCTCTGACTAAAACTCCTGTCTCTATCAGTTTCCCACTGGCACATCATGGTGGAAGGTATGGGACAAGCCCCAAAGCCAGCTCAATTATGATGGTTCAGATGATGGCCTTGGCAAAGTGATAAACTTATGGCTCAGCAACAGCTTTGCTCAAAGCAAATTCACTACCTGAGCTCTGTGGAGACAAACAGGGAGAGGTGAAATTTTCACACTGGAAGAGCCTCTGCTTTTTGACTTCCTGGGGGTATAGACCATAGAGCACTTGAAATATTCTCTCCCCCTCCTTTTGTCCTGCTGGATGGTGGGCTGTCAATAGGACATTCTAAATTTAGCTTCCTGAATCTAGAAACTAAATGCCTAAATGCCAACACCATCCACTCGGTGTCTATACACCTTGGCTTATTTAGCCCCAAGGGAAAAGTTGCCTGTAGCCTCTCTTTCTTGCACTTGTCAGATTCAGCAATGCACCAATCTATAGTCAAGGCATTTCAACCACACCAGCTGAGAAAGAAAGAAAGATATAACAGCTTCAGAACTGGTCCAGCATTCTCCTGGTCAACAATTTGTTTTCTACTGTAATTTTAGTGGCAATAGGTTGAACATGTGTACATGCGTGGATATATGTGGTATGCACGTGTGAATGAGTATATTAGAATCTTGGATGTGAACAGTTAACACTTTCTTGTTTTTTTTTTTTGTTTTCTTGGTTTTTAAAGGTAGGGACTCTCTCTAGCCTAGGTTGACCTGGAATTCACTATGTAGTTTCAGGCTGGCCTCAAACTTATGATGATCTTCCTTCCTTTGCCTCCGGAGTGCTGGAATTTTCTTCCTTCTTGTCATTAAAAGTTTTGTTATTTTTTCCAATCTTTTGATATCTATAAAACTCCAACTGGCAAAAGGTTTGGCTCAGAAGTCGGTGGTCTCTAGAATGGTTAAATCTGGGACTAAAACCTGAGTGTAACACACCTCAGAAACAGAAATGTGATTTAGGAATATGCAGACAGTCAGTGACAGTTAATTTATATTGTTGACTTGATTGGATTAGGAACCAAGTAAGAGGCATGCCTCTTGGGTAGGTTTTTATGGGCATTGAACATTTCTAGGAAGGATTAACTTCTTTGAGAAGACCTTTCTCTGTGTAGGCAGCCTATATAGAGAGTTTCTAGGGAAAAGTGACTTTTTTTTTCTCTTTTGGCCTGGCTTCTCCTTGTTACTTGCTGGTGAGTATGTTTACATGGGTGATGTCTTTCTTCCATGATACTGAAACCCAGCTTCTCCTGCACTCAAATGTCAATGGCAAACCCGTGGTTCTTCAAGTATCCTGTAGACGTGCAACACCAGATTTGAACTGCTGAGGCATCTAGCCATGTGGACTGAGTAGACACCATTTCTCAGACACTCCAGCATGCAGATAGCCATCATTATACTGACCAGTTCTTGCTGTAACAGTTTACACTCGTGCATGGCACACACACACACACACACACACACACACACACACACCATATACCACAAATACTAAGCAAACCCACAGGAACCCACCCATACATAGCAAAACATGTACAGTTACTTAGGTGAATAAGAAGTTTTAAAAAGACCCAAACATATACTATTGGTAAGAGAATCATTATAGATTTATAGTTATAGAGGCTGATAGTGTGCAATAATAATAAAAAAGATATCTCATGAAAGTAGTAATTTAAAGAAAGCAAGGGTATTTAATAAACAACTTCCATAATCTATATTGATTCTATCAGTTCTTTCCTTCCATTGAAGTCTTTTATCTATTTTGAATTGGCTGTTATGTAGGGTGAGAGATGTGGATATAATTTCATTTTTCTACACATGGATATTCAGTTTTTATGTCACCATCTGTTTAATTGGCTGTCTTTCTTCCAGTGTATATTTTTTTTATTGAAAACTATGTGATGATAGCTGTGTAGGTTTAGTTTTAGATAATCAGTTTCTATTCTATTCTATTCTATTCTATTCTATTCTATTCTATTCTATTCTACTATTCTATTCTATTCTATTAATTTTTTCTATTATATTCCATTATCCTATCCTATCCTATTGATCTATATGTTTATTTTTGTGCTAGTAAAATGCTGTCTTTGTCACTGTGACTGTCCCATTGTTACTATTACAATGATGATGGTGTTGCTATTGATTTCTCCTATTAACGTTTGCTTCATGTATCTAGGTGTTGTGATACCAAGTGCTTACATACTCAAAACTGTTATATATTGCTTTTGACTTACCTCTTTTATTATTACACAATAACCTCCTTTGTCTTGTGTCAGTTTTAAACTAAACTTACACTTTGAGATGTTAAAAAAGCTACCCTTTGCTTTCATTATTTTCACAAGATACCCCTTTTCCTCCTTTCATAGTATCAACTTCCATGTATCTATGCATCTACAGTGAGTTTTTTTACAAATAGCATATCCTAGGGTCTTGTATGATATTTTTATTCAATTAAGTATATTTTTTGCTGTACGTAAGTTGTGTGCTTCATATGCATGGTGTATGATGTCATGTGTGTGTGTGTGTGTGTGTGTGTGTGTGTGCATATGTATGTTTGTGTGCATATTCCAACATGGACCATGTGCTCATGTTCAGAAGCCACAGGAGAACAATGAGTGCCCTTTTTGATCATTTTCCATATTGCTTCCTTGAGAAGGAGTATGTTTCTAACCTAAGCTATCATTTTTGGACAAACTTGCTGAACAGTGAGCCCTAGAAATTCTCCTATCTCTGCCTCCCACAGGAGCGGGATTATGGGTTTGTGTGCTCATGGTCTGTTTTTACGTGTATGTTAAGGAGTGCACTCTGGTCCTCACGCTTGAGCCTTCTCCACAGCCCAGGTGACTGTAGGCTTTCTGATTAATGAGCTTAATTCACCAACTTTAAAGTAATGATAGAGAACACTAACATCAATGTCATTAACTGCTTTTGTCACTGTCTATTGATTCTCCTTTTATCTCCTGTCTTCCTTTGTGATTTGCCAATTATATTTTTACATTGACACGCCTTTCCTTCCTTCCTCCCCCTTCCTCCTTCCTTCCTTCCTTCCTTTCTTCTTTCTTTTGGTATATATGTGTGTAGTGTTTGTGGTGGATGTAAAAAACAGAGGAGAGATCAGCATGAGTCTAGAAGCAAGTTTGGGTAGATATGGTAATCCCTAGTTCGAACTTGGCTTCTATATCTGTGTGATAATTTTGTAACTCAGATGAAAGAATAGCTTTTGCTTGATTTGTAGTTTTCACATAAATAGATTAGGAGTCTCATTTTCACTTGGGCTTAACGCTTGAAAATGCTAGGGGAGGCCTCAGCCTGTCATGGTAGGTATTGAATCTTATGAAAAAAGACCACATTTGCTCTTATAATCGCAGCCTGCACAATGATATCAGCATTTGAAAATTATGATCAGACACTTGGCCAAAGATTTTGGAGTGTAGCTAATATGAACTAAACCTGAAATACACTTTGCAAGGTCTTTTAATGAAACTCTCAGGTATTCTTATATTTATTCTAAATTTTCCCTTTATTCTAAAGGCCACCGAATTAGTGTTCTAGTTAATTGGGTCAATCAACAGTTTTCTGAGTAATTTTATCTATGAATTATAAGAAGATGTTGTCATGCCTAGGGCAAGCATATAGAAAGTTCATGTATTTCACTGGTTTATGCTGGGAAAATTTTAGGTCCAAAGAGCAAAATAGGAAAGAAAACAGAATGACATAAATGGTGTTACATAAGTTGCACAGATAATAACATAAAAGAATCACAGTACATTTTAGAGTTCTTTAAAAGGATATATATATATATATGTATATATATATATATATATAGAAGTGGGGTGAATCATCATGTGAAATATATGGGGAAATCTGGAACACAGGTGTCCAGGGATGAGCAGATTGCTACCTCCATGGTTATAAAGGGGATTTTTTCTGTGTCACTTTTGCACATGGAGGGAATGTGGGTGTTTGGAGCTTATCAGAATGCGAATGAATGGGACAGTAAAAGGTCTGGACAGCTCTCACTAAGAGAAAAAAAGGGGAACTCATTAAAACCCAAGTGCTATCTGCAAACACTGGATGAATGTCACATGCAAGTTGGATTGAACTCTGTAGACCTATAAGTCATAAAAACAAAGGTCAGGAAATCTCAGGAAAAGGGTTTTAGACCAACATACACTTAAGTTTGTAGCACTGACGGTAGAGCACAGCAGGAAGAAGCTTGTTAGGTAGTGACAAAAGGACCTTGAAAATGAGCAGGTTTGTCCTTTGTCCTTGTCTTGACAATGTAACAGTTAGGGTTAAAACAGTATGATGAAAACTCTGGGACAAAGGCACAAGAAGACTTTTTATTGAGGTTGGTCACATTGACCAGATTTGAAGGCCAGGGCTCTGGAGAAAACCCCAAAGCCAGTGTTGTCAGGCTCTGGCTCATCCCCATGAAGCTCCCCTTTTTTTGTCTTTGATTTGTTTGTCTTCTTCCTGGAGAAGCTTGTAGGTGCTGAAACTCTTCACTGGCCCAGTCACCAAGACAACCAAGAACACCACCAGTTCCCTGGTTGGAAAGGAACCGCATGGGTATTTGGTGAGGATTGACCATTGGGCCAGAGCCTCACTTCTCCACATCTCAGTCCCATTGTGTTAACCAAACTTGTTTCTCTAGTCATTAAGCCTTATCAACTCCAAGACAAAGACACTCATTAGCATCCCACTTTCTGGGACCTTCTTTGCTGCAAAGAGAATTTTCCTTTTGCCTCTTGCTTTTCATTGGACAATCTGTCTTAGCTCTCTCTCTCTCTCTCTCTCTCTCTCTCTCTCTCTCTCTCTCTCTCTCTCTCTCTCTCTCTCTCTCTCTCTCTCTCTCTCTCTCTCTCCCTCTCTCTCTCTCTCATGGATTTCCCCATATGGGATCTCTTCTCTTTGCTTTTTCTGTACAACAAGGTTTACTTCCTCTCTGCAATAAGTTTTTTCCCACTAAATTTGCTTCTTTCTGTAATAAATATTCTACTTAAAAACTCTTCTTTCTTCTCTGTAACATTCATTCTCGAATTCTTTGAAAACAAAGAAACTGGAGCCATTAACTTGGGTAAGTTTTGGTGACCATTGAGAGTTAGGCACCTTAATTCCTGAGTGAAGCCTAGGAAGTGGGGATTCCATCATAAGACTTGCTCATGCCATGTATTTAACTATTGACAATAAATATGAAAAAGCATATTAATACATTTCCTATAGATTCATTTTAAGTTCACATAATTTAAGGGATTTATTGCATAAATGTTATTATTACATTAATATGCTATTAATACATAAGCAATGCCATAAAAAAGAAGATTCGATATGGGATGGTAAAAAGGTAAGGAGAGAGTTGTCACAAAAGACAATGGAATCGGGAAGGAGTGGAGAGCAGTGAAGTGGGGCCGCCCGCTGAGAAGCCTGTGATGGCAGCTGAAGTCTTGAAATATTCACCACGCTCTGAAATAACAGCTGTGCATCGTGTGCACATCTGCAAGCTGCTCCTGTCTCTCTGCCTTGTATGCATGGATCTCCTGACTGGATCTCCTCCCACACAGTCCTCCTTCCCCAAGGAAGCACCTGCTCCACCCCCATCCATGGTTATCTGTTCTTTCTTTCTGATATGAAGGATCTGTATTTCTTTTTTTCCTTCCTCCTTCTCTTAGTTTTTTGGCCTCCTGACTACTGTCCCTCCTTTCTCTGCTTCAGCCACATTGGACTTCCTGCTCTTGCTCAAGCATACCAGGCAAATCTTTACCTCAGGGTTTTGCACTGCCTGTGAGGTGTTCCTCTCGAAGCTCACTTGCTCTCTCTGTCCTGGTTCAAGTGTTTGCTCACGACTCAACCTCTCAGATCCTCTGTTTGGACACTTTTAATGAAAACAGTGACTTTGTTCCCTTACAAGTTATAATATCCTTTTGAAGTGTATTTCTTCTGTCCATTGACTGTTGTCTGTTTTCCCATAATACTTTCTCCAGTAGAACATATGAGAGAACAGAGAAGATTCTATGTAGATTAATATTTCATTCTCATGTTCAGAAAATTACCCACTACATAGCATATGCTCTTTAAATATTCACTACATGACAAAACGCATGCCAGCATTAAATACAGCTAAGTGATTCATTAAATAACTCTCATTCTAATAACAGAGCAGGGTTTTGACTTGTGCTTGCATTCACATTCACGTTTATCTTTCTTCTCCAACAACTCATTCATTCAGTAGGTGTTTTGTTAATGCCCAGTAGCAGGTGGAACAGCTCACTGACCTTTCATAGAAGGTGAAACAACGGAATTCCCATGTAGCTCATGGTACAGCTCTGAAGAGAACACATGGATAAAAATGCCCTCTTCCTAAAGATGGGGGCTTGTGAAAAAGGCTAACACTGAATGAAATGAAAAGTTGAATAGGTTTAATTGGTTAATGGAAATCAGGGATTGACAGAGACATAGCTTTAAAACTGTCAGCTGCATATTATGAATATCTTCAGATTCATAGAATTTATAAGATATGTCTAGGTGAGAAAACCTCGAGTCCCACACTGTGTAAGTGGATGAAGATGGGATATATAGGAAAAAGGGAAAGAAAAAATAACAAAATACAAAATATCTAAGAAACTTTACCCCAAAGGACGATACACTGTAACCATGAATCTCAGGTTCCAGGGCAATGAAAGACATTGTAGAGAAAATGGGAATTTTCCAGGAATGTTAAGGCATTTTTATTTGAGATGCTAAGGGAAAATAAGAGAAACAGAGATTTATAGGGGAGAAATAGGATTTATTAGGGGCAAGAATGGTGAGTGCTAACGTATGTTCTTTTTTCTA
>PVHP010020612.1:0-30422 GCA_004024765.1 Zapus hudsonius | reverse complement strand
TTCCTTACCTTAGCACTTGTGACTGATGTTTAAGGGCTAAAAACCATGCTCCCAGATCACTGGTTGTCACACACACGCACATGCGTACACACACGCACATGCGTACACACACACACACACACACACACACACACACACACACACACACAGGCCAGCTTGGGTCAGAGTGTGAAGCCCTATCCCAAAAAACAAACACAACCTTTTATATAACTTGCTTTGTATAACATATGCATGGGCTCAGTGTTTCACTGCAAAAAGTGATGAAGTTTCACAATGACCCTTGTGTGTAGAACAGAATTAAAAAAAAATGTTTGAGAACCATAATCATTTTTCTTTAGTAATCCTTTGCATTGGTGAAACTTGGGTCACTGAAGCATTAAGACTAATTCATTGAAGTGCACTTTTGCAATATTTCATAATAAAAGGAGGACTAGTTTGGTGTGCTAAACTGAGTAAAATGCTTGCCTAAAAAGTGGAGTCATTGATAGCTGGGTTTTCCTCCCACCGCCATTACTGAAAAGCAAATAGATGAGCTTAATGTCTCAAAGCTGTTGATGACATTTTTTCCAAGTACTTGAACATCAAATGTGTGTTTGGCAATTCCCCAAGGAATACTTTTAAATGCAATGACCTCTTAAAAGATCATCATAAAAATCATTTTAATTAGAGTTAGAAAATCAATTTAAGTATCTGTGTAAATCAAATTTTATGTAATGCATGTTGAGTCCATAGACAGGTAAATCTTAGGACACACACACACACACACACAAACACACACACACACACACACACACACACACACACACACACATATATATATATATATATATATATATGTATATATATATATATATTTCCCAAACAACTGATATTAAAACTATCATAAGAATTAAATGTATATTATTTTCAATATGTCAGGACTTATGCTAAGCACTAGTAACAATGAACAATGGATATCAATGGATATATGATTTGAAGTCATCAATCAATAAATATGACTGCCATTGTCCATTTTAAACTATAGTCAATGAAGTGAAAGAACCAATAGAAAGAATTACCATATTACATTTTGTAAATATGGTACATAAACAGTCATTGGTTCTAATAGTGGAGAACACATTGTTCATCAAGACCATCCTGGTATGTTAGTGGAAATAAGAGACAAAGTTCAATTGCCTCAGAGGC
This sequence comes from Zapus hudsonius, assembly GCA_004024765.1. NCBI lineage: Eukaryota > Metazoa > Chordata > Mammalia > Rodentia > Dipodidae > Zapus > Zapus hudsonius. Next base: position 29,237 of record PVHP010020612.1, on the reverse strand, counting down.
CCTCTGAGCTTTATGCTGATGTTTCACTGCCCTCCTATACAAGGAAGACAGTCAGTGTGCACAAGCTACTCCTAGTACTATAGAATGCTGCCCAATTTCATATTCTATGAGGCCAAAAGGAAAGTACAGTCAGCAAAGACAAAAACATGATAGAACTATAGTTTTCTCTGCTAAACAAGTACAAATTTTATACAAACTTGATTCAGTTAGGTTCTATGTGTGAGCTACTCTTTCATAACTTCTAGCACGATATGATACTGTATGTTAAAGGTTAAGTAGGCATAGGTGTATACCTCACTCTAAACTGAGGATAAATATTAACATTGATAATTTATATGGTACAACTCATGATGCAGTATGTTAAGAAGTTGTGTATTAGTTTACTTTCATTAGTTATTATGCTTTCAGCCAATAAAATTCAACTGTAAGAAATTTGTCTTACCATGTTTCATTGTTAGATATTCTTACCATAAATTTTATGTTATCTTTCCATTATCTTTAGCTACTTCTTACCCTTTCTAACTATTTTTTTAAATGGGGATAAAAGCATATGTCCCTTACATTCATTGACACAGTGATTCAGTTTATGTTTTTTTTAAACAATTATCTGAAAGGAGAGAGAGAGAAAGAGAGAGAATCGGAGTGTCAGGGCCTTTAACTGCTGCAAAGGAACTCCAGACACATGTGCTACTTTGCGTGTCTGGCTTTATATGGGCACCAGCGAACTGAATTATGCATTACAGGCTAGCCCTTTAACTGAGCCATCTCCAAGTGTGTGTGTTTTGATGGTGTGGTGTCATGGGCCTCTCTCTACTTATGTCTCTGTGTGTGATTGGGTGATTACCTACATCATTCTTCTTTACATGTGAAATCAATAACTTAATTTAAAATTGCAAAACTGATTTCTAAATATGTACTGATGCACGTGAAATGTTCAATATATAAATGCAACACGATTCTTAAATTACATTTAGTGAATGCTTTCTATAGACAGGTTTCTTGTTTAGCTTTTGAAATGGCTAAAATTGGATATGAGTCACTTTCTTTAAAAGACTATCATTTAATTTTGGACCACAGATAATACAAAAATGTATGTTTATCATTATAAGATGTAAATAATTTATAAAGACAAAATGGAAGCCAACAGTTTAAACTGTGAAAAATGAGCAATGTTTTTCACATTTTAATTTGTAGGGGATGGTCAGTTTCCAGAGGTTGGAATTGTTCAAATGAGCATTTTGATCATTTCATGAATTTGTATCGATAAATCTTGCATATTTAGCAAAGATCTCATATGCAGGTTATGCACAAATAATGAAGATTTTTATTTATTTTAAAATTAATATACTCATCAATAAAATTAATTATCTCAGATACTTAAGTGAGCACCATTTGGCTTATCTATATGAAACGTTATCATCACCCTTTGTCCTCCTACAGACAACACTGTCAAAATGAAATCCAACAGCTTCATCTAAATGACAGTAAATCATAGGCGAAGTACAAGCATCACAGAGGTAAGAGCAACATTAACAGTTCAGAGCACAATTAAGAGAATCAACAGCTCACCATGTGGCAATGCAGCAAACAGCTAAAGGAGAGTAGTTTAAATGAGATGTTATAGTCATCACAAACAAGATTTATCCTGAAGCAGTGTTTTGTCTCTACTGGGTGCTGTGAACCTTCTAAGGAGCTGCAATCACTACTTTTCTTTATGAGACATGAGAAGAGTAAAAACCTATAGTGCTGATTGGGGTGACTTTGAGGTGTTCAATCTTCAGTCTCTTGTCATACAACCTTTGCACCCCTATCAGTCAGGCATAGACAACACATGGCTGAGACAAGTTAAAAGCAGAGGTCAGTGGCATGATTGACCATACCATAACTTCAACAATCTTATGTTTCAAACACAAAGACCATCTGAAGCATTTATTCCATTTAAGAAGTAATTAGTTAAGTGAAAGTGAGGGCCAAAAAAAAGATGGATTATCAGTCACTCTGAGTATAACATTTCAACCTATTCACTCAAATCCTAAAGTCAGGTGCACAAGAGAGGTACCTGAAGATTGGCACACAGAGGCTCAGTAAACAAAGGAATAATCAATCATTCAAAGACATATAGACTAAGCATGTATACTAGAAGTTAGGAAACTAGTTTTCTAAGCAAGCAATGCATAATTTAACCAGTAAACACCACTTTATACTAGAAAGCAAAGGAAAATAATCTAAGCCCTTTTGATATATTCTTATTATGGACTTTGATATTAAAAAATGTGTCAGTAGAAACCAATGAAATCTTACTATTTAGGGATGTGCATTTTACATATGGGTACGTTCTTTGGTTTTCCTGGGAAATGTCGGGATCCATTAGAATGAAATTCAGAGGAAAAAATTAAATATAATAAAACACTCTCAGACTTCAGGATATTGCTCTGGATTCTGTTGAAGGGAAAAGAAAAAAAACTATAATATTTTAATGTGAATCAGGGCATTTCCAAATATAAAGGAGAGTAACCTAACACACTCCTTACTGACTTATCTACTACCTACTCTGCCACCAAGTTTATGAACATCTTCAGGACCTTTCTCATGTTCCTCTTTTGTGTTTGCTTGGGTCTATTAAAAAGAAGTAAGCTTTGCCTAGACAGCTACCTCCCTACATATTTCATATTTGGCTTAAATCTGTCTCTATGGGCAGTGAATGACAATTAAGTTTGATATGTAAACAAATTGCAGAGTAATTTGAGAGTATCATAGACTATGGAATGTTGAGCATAAGCCAATCACAGCAGATGACATGCAGTCATTCCCTAGCTCTAACCTTACTCTTACAAGACAAGACCACATCACTGCAAGCCTAAATAAAGCAAATCACATGCTATAACCAGCAAAATCATTCTGCAAGACACTTCCACATTGTCTACAAATCCTGCCCGTGACCTTACTCAGTGTACAACCTCTTCCAGCTCTTCAAGAGTTTCCTCCTTGTAGAATCACAAATCATAGTTAATTAACAGCTTTGAAACATATTTTTGTAGTTTTTCCTTTTAACAAGTCCATATTTGTTTTATTCTCAGTCTCTTCCTACATGCCAATGAAAGCAGTCTTTTGAGGATTCAGATTTTTTATATCAAACATTTCTTACTTGCCTTACTCTGAATAAGTGAATAAAACAACAGGCTTTTTAAATTCGAATTATTTTCTTCCTGGGGAGAGTAAATGAGGGGATATTTGATGCTGAATTCTACCATATTTGATATAGTGGAAATTACTATGTCCTAAGAAGCTTATGTGGCCACAGCATGTTTCCATGTATATTCCATGTTTAACCTGCTTGGAATTTTTGCTAAATTTATAGTCTGTTAGGGATTATTCCATACTTTATACATGGATAAAATGACATATGTATTATTCCTTAATTTGTATTATATGAAATTAGAGAATACTTTTAAATACTGGATAATCTCCATTCTAACAAAATATATAATTTCATTATTTATTATTTATTCATTATTTATGATTGAATTAAATCCCCTTGTGTGCATATGAATGGATATACTAATACTATAATTATATTAAAATTATAAAGCTTAAGTGTCCAAACTTTATTAGAGTACCTCTTCTAAACATAAAGCACATAAGCACATAAATGAGATTTTTAACTATTGAGGAGTCCACAATTGAGTTTAGTTCTCATCATAAAATATCTATGACTAATACTAAAGACTTTAGTATAAACATTAAAATTTTCACTCCTTTTCTATACTGTTTCTTGTCTTCCCAAAACTGGTAATCTTGTTCCACATTGTAGACTTTTCATTCTGTTGAATGAATTCTTCAAATATTATCAGTTGGAGCTTACATACTTTTAGTACTTCAGAATTGCCAACTATCTACTAAAACTTCTTGCATACACTTTATTTTACAGCACTGGCTGTTACTGTCACATCCTGATACATTTCCTCAGTCTTAGCACCATAACCTCTAGTTAGAATACTTCTCCATTACAGCCCAAGAATCCCTTCTTCTTTCATGAAATCAGCTCAGTGATGAGAACACCAGTCCAGTTCTACTAGTTTTCTGCTTGGATCTAGGTTATACAAACTCGATTGGGGAGGATTAAATGCTGACATAGCTATTATTCATCTGCAGTCCTCTCCCTATGAAATTGCATTTGCCCTTGTGACAAGCCCTGTTTTCAGGTGGTCCTGACTTCTATTTTGCTGAGGTGATACAGACTTAGATAACTATGTTACCTTAAATTGTTCCTCCTCCGTGTCAGCATGTCTAAGCATTCTTATTGCCTTATCACTTTTGTTTCAAGATGAAATACTATGTCTTTCTTTCTAAGTCTTACCTCATTATGAACTGTCATATTAGAAAACACACTGATGCAAAAGTCAGAATAGTTTAGTACATTGAATTGTATCATGTAACAAAAAGAACTTTTTATAATCCTCCTAAACAGAGAATGCTAACATAATAACGGTAATGACAATTAAACAGTAACAGATTCTAATCTGTTTTTCTATAGCTATAACTTTCTTTTTGTTTACAAAGATTTTTTTTGCTTACAAAGATTTTAAATACATTTTACTTAAAATATAAAGCACTTTTCCAAATCTTCTATCGAAGAACAGTACTAAATATGGAAATTTCCTGAAACTAATGATGCAGGTATTGCAGCATATTAAAATAGCAGAGGCAGCTGGTTTAAAACTATTCTGACTTTTGCATCTTCTTTCTCTTACTTGGCTGGTCAGAGCAGATCTGGTTCCTTAGCCATGTGGCTAGCAACTCCCCCAGGTGCTCTCTCCTCACTGGTGACGGGAGAGCTCTGTTGCTTCTCCTCTCCTTTTTTATATATTTATATTAAAAATGCTTTTATTGTGATATATAAGTCCAGGAGAGTATAAAATTTATATTTACAGATTAAGGACTATTAAAGTCCTTTTTATCTAATGAAGTCTTCCACTAAGCCTTACCCTCTGGTAGTCTAAAATTTTAATTCTTTAATCTTACATTACAAGAATAAAGGAACTCTTAAGTTTTAAGACATTTGCTATGGGACTAGGTAGAAACCCCTTTCTTTCCATTACACTCATTCCACTTAAGTACATGTATTGACTCTGAAATGCTAATTTACAAAACTATTCAACACACATTAATTGGGTAATGATCATCTAAAATATTACTTCATATTTAAGAGTGTTATCCATCTGATATTTGTATATCTTAAATACATTATATCACAATTTCTTAGAAGTATATAAATTGAGGATTTCATGTGCACTTTTCTTTATGTATTACTGTATGTTATTAATGTGAAAACTAACTTCATAACTGTTTTTAAGTTTCAGCTAAATGCATACACTTCTTAATACAGATTAGAAATTCTAACAGGGGCATCTGCAATGTCCTAATTTTTGTGTAATTTTAAATTTATCCAAATACAAGTATATTCATACTGAAATAAAGATATTTGATTTTTTTCTGCGCTATTGTGACAAGTCAAAATCCCTTGAAGCAAAATCCCTATGCATCCTGACGTGAAGTTACTATAGAGACAGAAACTTAATTTGGAATCAATCTCCCTTCCTTAGTCTTGGCCATAGTTACTTATTGACATAGCCCCAGTTTTTTTTTTTTTTTTTTTTGCTCTTACACTATTTAAAGCAAAATTGAAAATGTCATCATGAATTCAACTTATGCTTAATATTTATTCACTTATTAGATGCTAGTATCTTTTCGGTATCCCGCCCCCATATTTACATTAATACATGTGCTTATATTTCCTGGTCTAGTACATGTTCTTAAGAGGCTACCTTGACACCCTGGTGTCCACACAGGCTCATCTTTATACGAAAGGTGTCCCTCCCACCTCAACTGGTAGATTTTTCATTTATTCCTATTTCTTTATAATGTAACTTGTCAGCAGCTTACTTTTTTATTTCCACTATACACATGAGTATCGCTGTCATTATTATAAAATATTGATTTCACTGTCTAGTTGAAAGTGCTGTTAACATGGTATATTTTTCCTCAAAATTGATGTTTCACAATTTCCTACTTAGAGGAGTTGAAATTCTTTCTCACAGCTAAGCATGGTTTGCAAAGATTTGTCACAATCTGATGTCATCTTACCAAAATGTTTCTCTCATTGTATAATGAAGATTTCCTTAAATTCCCAGTGCTTCTTTCTTATCAATTTTCATTTCAAAGCCTTTCTAATTTTCCTTTCTGATTGATCAAAGTTAACGTGTACACCGAATATTCAGGAAGACGTCAAAAGCTATTCACTTTCTGCAAAAACACTGCGTTTATGTCAACTGCTACCCACACATTGTTCATGGCTTTCTAAAGTCTTCCTTTATTTTGCATCACTTAATACAGAGTTATTGATTTAATTAACAAAACAATACTTTGCTCATCTAACATGCAAAGACAGAATATTTTAAGGGTGAATTATATATTTCATTAATTTTAATTCTCTTATGTCTTTACCTAAATTATTCTTCTCCTTCCTCTTCCTCTTTGAATTTATGTTATCATTGTGTGACTGTTACTCCCTATTGTCAGATTGCTACCTTCTTTTGAAGTTAGCGGCTTTCTTTTTTTTGCTTGCATGTGTAATGGTGTGTGTGTGTGTCTATGTGTGTGTGTCTGTGTGTGTGTCTGTGTGTGGTGTATGATTGCTCATCTGGGATGGGGTGCACTTGCCTGTAGTGTGGCCAGAGAAAAATGTTAGCTGTCCCCTTCATACCTCCTCTACCCCTGCATGTTTTAGCTGAAGTCTCTTAATGATACTGACCTTGGAGCTTGCAAGGTTTTCGTAGTAGTAGTTGTTGTTGTTTGATTTGTTTTGTTCTGCAAGTTCTGGCGAATCCCATGTGCTCCCTATAGGACTTTGGTTACTAGAACAAGAAGACATACCCAGCCCCAACTCCAGGAGGTCTCAGTTCCCCTCAGGGAGCACACCTAACCCATGAGCAGCCTTTCCATCAGATGTTTCTTTTATCCAAATAGTCTAATCACCAACACATCATTATTATTATTGATATTGTGAGCAATAGTTGTCATTTATATCAAAAAGAGAGAAAGACAAGCTACTTTATTTTATAGTTTAAGAAAAATTTTATTCCTCTTGACATTTGAAAATGTTTTGCTCTTAAACTAATAATTCCAGGCTTGTTGTTTTTTCAGTCCTTACAGTATTTCAATCAGCTCTAGCCTTAGTGACATGGGTTTTGAGGAGGCAATCTATGCTAATCATGGTCATCGCTCTCCATAGTTAAGGAGAAAATGCTGATTATGGTAGTGTGCACCAACAATACCAGTGCCTAGGAGCTTAAGATGGAAACTCCAAGGCAAGCTGTCTAGCTAGACTAGGTGAATTAGTCAACTCTGAGTTCTGTGAGAGAAGTTGTCTCAATAAATAAGGTGGACAGCAATTGAAGAAGATACCCAACTTCAACTTCTGTCTCCACATGCACATGCAATCCCGTTTGCATGAATCCACACACATTCAAACAGGTATACACAAGTATACTACACAAACAGACATGCAAAAGACTGTGGATACAGCAATTCACAAAGGAGACATATGAGCTGTGAATAAGCAAGTGGGAATTTATTCACCATCCATGACTGAATAATTAGAGTTATATCAATAGTGAATATATAATATCAATGGTATCTATGAAACAAACCAAATTATATATATACATATATATGTATCTGTGTGTATACATAATATATGTATTGAAAACTGAACATATATACATGTATGTATATATTCAATACTAAATCCTGATGATGATCAAATAAAACTGGATAACATGCATATTAATTGCTAAAATTTAAAATACTATACAAAATATGAAAAATAGTTTTGATCATTGCACAAAAATCTAAGAATGCACTACCACATGAAAATTCCATTTTTTTCTGCATGTAATCAAGAGAAGTAAAAACAAATGCATGCAAAATTTTCAAACAAATGTCCCTTCCAGCTTTAGTTAGTTGCTAAGAACTGGAAGCAATAAAAAATCTTTCTCTCAAAGCATCACTCTATTAAAAGTTTACCAGGAGCATGATGTGAGAGAATACAACATTGAAAAGGTATCACCATATGATTAAGTTGATGCAATATACTCTCAAAGACAAAAATAGAATGATAGAATAAATCTTTGTGTTTTAATAGACTAAACTTAACTAAACTGTTGGCTAAACTTAAAAGACATGATTCTGCAGACATCTTTGGATTTCAGTAGTTATTCCATTCTACACATGTCAATATACACATATCTATATACACAAATGCTAAATTCTTAAACCTTCCATTTTACTCTTATAATAAGTTACACTATAATCAGTGGAGAATTGGATGAGGTGTACAAGCGATATAAAATTTCTAACTTCCTATAAATATTAGTCATTTCAATAGAAGGTGTTTTTTTGTTACTGTTAAGAGCCCCTCTGTCATCTGTGTGTCTGTCTCATTGACACATATCATGGGCTGCATGATCTGTGTTCTCTATTTGTCATTTGTATTCCTTTCATCAAGACTTCTGAGAAGTTTACCTTAAACTGTAATCTATCCCGGTAAAAACTGAACTACTGCTAGTCTAGGTTGCTAAAAGAAACCTCATTGCAACTTTTGTTTCAGACACTCACCATTTAATGCTGAACTATTGGAGAGCATTAATGAGGTTGTTTCATTTCCTTCATCATAACTTAGAAAGACAATAGAGACTGGTTTCCTTTACTCCCTCTTTTAGATGTTTATGTCTTTAACTTCAACTTTCAAAGTAATTTAGACTCTGAACCTCAATTTACTGTTAAGTGTTCAGTACTGATAAATTAAATTCAAATTTGGCAGCATTCTAGGAGCCTCTGGACCATTCAGTGTTTGATCAAGAAAGCAGAGCTATTCTAAATACAGGGGGATAATTAACAAAGGAGGAAGAGAGATGAAGTTTCAGATAATCACTGGGAATTGATATTCCTATAAACCTTACTTACCAGCCATTATCCATCAATGAATTAGCTGGATATGAAGAATCTTGTACAGAAATCTGGGGAAACCAGGCATGTCCACTTGCCAGGGTGGAATCACCAATATGATTAGTGAAGTGACAGAAAGTGGACTGTAGTGTCTACTTTTAGCTCCAGAGACAAAAAAATGACCTAATAGTATTGCTAACTTTCTACTGTGGTGTACAATGAGCTCAGGTTTACACTCTGGCTCTCACTGCATCTGTCCAAGACTGCTTCTATCACCGGGGTCTCCACATAATAAGAATCATACTTCCCTTTCTCTCTGAGAAGCTCACTTATACTTTTGTGCAAGTCAAACTCTGAATGACAGAGGCAAGGCCATCTGGGATGATCATTTCACCCTCGTCAAGTCAGCACTGTCCAGAAACTTCAGTTACTGAGGCTTCTCCAATCTCATGGCTGAGTCCCCAGAGCAGCATGCCTAAGAGTAAGGTTAGATAGACATAGAATGGGAAATAAATATTTCATATAGGTAAAGTGCTCATGGAATTCACTTCATAAATGTAGAGTTTAAGTAGATTTTTCTGGATGTTAAACACATTTTTTGTCTGTAAGCACCTGATACTCTTAATTCACTTATCCCTAGGAGAGGAAGAATAGCTCACATGTATTTGGGGCCAGGATGTGGCAATAAGCTCAACTACTGCATCATCAGTGTGTGAGGAAGCAGTTATCCTAAGGAAACATGAGTGCATTCTGAGCAGACCATTGTTTTACTATGCCACCTGCAGTTGGACCAATTCATCTAATTCTGACAGGCAAGAACACAAGATTACTACCTCCTAATAATATTATATTATCCATATGCATGGCTTCTTAATACTATCCTTTGCTCTAGAACTTAAGAAAGGAAACCTAGTGATGTTCATTAGTCCCTGTGCTCCCTGTTGTAGACAGATCACCCTGCTGGGATGAACCTCCAAAGCAGGCACAGTTGGTGGGAGGATGAAGGGGTTTATTTGAAGGTTACAGATCTAGTCCACTTTCAAATGTCTAAGCTGGGAGAGAAACCCATTAGCAGAACCACACATGCAAACAAAATAGCATGGAACTCCTCCTGGCAGAGCTCAGACTGCTCTTTGCATATGTTAGGCTGGAATTCCAGATCCACCACCTAGTAACAGCTGAGTGCTGGACCCTAGGATCTGCCCATAGTGAGACCTCCTCCAGACAGGAGACTTGAGAAAACTTTAACAAAACCCCTGAATCTATTGTGGGAAATCAATTCAGGCTATCATATTCTGTTCCTGAACCCCAATAAATTTATAACTGTATCACATGGGATATTGTGTTCAGACCAGATTCAAAGGTCACACAGTATGTACCAGCTTAAAATAGTTCCATAGTCCCAAGTCTCATAAGAGACTCTAAGACTGTCTCTTAAGTAAGTTGAACTTGCCTGAATTTTCTCCAACTTTAAATCTTAAAATACTTGATTCCATATCATTAGCAAAGTACATCTGTCTATTACTTAAATTCAACCTTGATCAAATTCTCTGGGCATGGCAACAGAATGCATCAAGCCCTTTTTCCAGTAACACAGTTCCAAGAAAGTTCTCTGCAGCTTTTCTTTCTCCTTAGAAAGTTCTTAAGCCAAGACTCCAAATGCAAGGCATCTGCACTTAGCATTTTCAAACTCTAACCAGAATAACCTGTAAAACTTGGCTTACCTATCTTAAAGGTACAACAGTTGCAAGTACAATTTCTCTTTCATTTTTCCTCCAGAAAAAAGTTCCATAAGACCAAAACCCACATGGTCAGATTCATGTCAGCAACTCTACCCTACTCCTGGTACCAAAGTTCTTGTAGACAGCTCACTCTGCTGAGATGAACCTCCAAACCAGACATAGTTTATGAGAGGAAGAAGGGACTTATTAAAACTATAGATCCAGGAGAAATTTCATAATGGTGAAAAATGCTGGCCCCTTTTCACAGATGCAAGCAGAGAAAAACCCATCACCAGCACCACACACACAAACAAAACATCATGAACCTCTAGGCAGAGCTAAGACTGCTCTTTGGATACTTTAGGCTGGAATTTCAGATCCTCCCTAGTAACACCCTAGGATCTGTCCATAGTGAAACTTCCTGCAGCAAAGAGGTTGGATAGAAGCTTTACCAAAACTCCTGAATGTATTTTGGGAAATCCATTCAAACTACCACACTTCCTAATTGTTTTCAAGTAAAGTTTAGGATAAGTGGTCCATCAACCATCACTAGAGAAAATACCATCTCAGTGATTCACTTTCATGAAAATATTGGTGCTGAAGATGAATAAAATATTTGGATATTAATTGTTCCTAAAAAATCCATAAGATCACTCCTTGCTGGCAATAAAAAAGACCTCCAACATAAACTGCTTTTAAGAGAAGACAGTTTCTCTTCCCGTCAACATGAGAGAAGTCAGATGATTCAGGTCTGGTTCTCAAAACATGTGTCTTCCATCCCCAAATCCGGAGAGTTTGCCTTAAAATCTGACTGCAACTGATTATTCCTACAACCCAGCTTGTCTATGGAGCAGGCAGAATGGAGAAGAAATGGGAAAAAAAAAGAATTTCTACTTTTTTCAAAATAAGGACAAAGCCAAAGTTTTAAGTCTAACCTTTTCTCCTATGACACCGTTGAAAACCAAACACACTAACAAGATGGCTGAAAGAGACATTTTGCCAGGGAAGTCACTTTCCAGTTTAACAAAATTCAATTACATAAGGAAAATAATGATGTTGGGCAACAATTCACAAGCTATATCTTAAGGATTGCCCTTGATTGTCTCCTCATTAGGAGCTACATGGCCACATTTATTTTTCTTCTGCTCAGCCATGGGAGTGACTCAGAAACTGATTCAGAGCTCCTCTGATTTCTGGTGGCTGTCCAGGAAAGACTGCATTCCTTAGCCAATTCTCTCTCTTCTGTTTCTGACAGAGGGTGAATCAAGGTCATCTTGCTTCATATGCATAATTTGTTAGTATATTATTAGTTCTTAGTTTATGTATTGCACCTAACATCTGGATTTAAGAGAAGATAATTTTATTGGTTTCAATTCATGTGTTCTCTAACAGTCTAATTACCAAAAGTTAGATCTATATTTAAACCCTTAACTTTTATGTCTATTCTGTGAATTTATTCAGAAGCTAGAGCAGAAAGGTATAATTAAATGTCATCCTATTCTAACACATAATTTGTTTGATCTTAATAATAGTACCATGAGGGAAGAGAGGGAATAGTATTAATCCTAAATAAAGGTAAGGAAATAAATGCCAGGAGAGAATATTCTAAATTGTCTGAGTCAGTTAGTGTATGGGGCATAAGATTACATTGGTCTCTTTGAAGTTGAAATTACTAGTTATTAGCAAACTGCTTAAAATATTTTATTAAATATTCACATGAATATATTTGCAATTCTTTAGATACTAAGAATTTTAAAGGTCTAGAATGTTTCAGAACACACTGAACATTAGAGAATCTGATACAGGAATTGTGGGTTCCTTATAATCAAAGCAGCAATAATTTGGTGTGTTCCCAGATCCATGTTTTATGAACTCGAGGAATGAAATCCAAAGACCAGAGGATAAAGTTCAGAAAGATTTTATTATAGCATAAAGCTCTAGGAAGAAGCAGACCATGGGGGCTAAAGCCTAAAACAAGAGAAGGAAGCAAGGTGGCAGTCTTGCCCAAGTAAGCAAGAGAGAGTTTGAGAATCTCCATGAGAGAAGGCAAAGAGAAGTCCATCTCAAGACTTAGTTATGGGTTTTCTTATGGGAAGTGGCTATGTGAGGTCAGTAGATTACTATGGACAAAGACCAGATTTTACAGCTCCGCCAGTAATCCTACCTAAGAATCAGAGGTTCTCTAATCTAGGAAGGATGAAAGCTTAATCTAGCAATCTTTCTGGGAGAGTGTGACATCCAGGTTTCTGCAGGAGTCGAGACGTTTCCTGCTTTTAATCAAGAAAAAAAGTCACTTTGGGTGTTCTATTACTCTGACTGCCTAGCCAATTTCTGTATCCTGTCACATCCACATCATGGAAAATGATTGTGTGATTTTGCTTTAATGTATATTTGGTCAAAACACTGAAAATAGAAGAATTTTTTAATGTATGGATACCAAAGTTATTAATGGTATGGGAAAGAAGAGCATAGTTGTTTAGTTATATCTGTTAAGATTTATCACTTGGGTCATGTATTTGTTGGTTATTTGGACTTTGAATACATTTGTTGAACTCTGGGAAATTTTGCTTCATTTTAAATGAGTAGAAAGCTACTGCTCCATAACAATTAAAAAACTATATGAAACCAGATACTCTTGTATTTAATGAAATACAATATTTAAGTAATTTGTTTCATTCCAACACTATTTAAAAAATACAAAGCACTATCAATTACTGCAGAAAAGTATATAGCATGAAGTTAGTATAAAGAACAAATATTGACATAAGCTTTTTTATTTATGCTACTGTTGAACAGACATTGGATTGTCATTCTCCCAAATAATTTAGATTACATTGCAATTTAAAACTTTTAATATTACTATTATTTACAGGTATGTTTTTGTTCATATTTATATCATTTTTATAAAAAATAAATGTATTGAGTTTTCTCATTTAGCCCAGAAGGTCCTTGATCTCTGGATATAGTTGAATATAACTTAGTGTTGTGTTTCCCCTCTGGGTCTCTTTTTCAAGTTATTTTGCTTAAATCAATTATATTTTGTAACTTATTTAAATGTTTTAAGATTCTTACCTTTATTCTTGGTATGAATTTTTATAGTTATTTATATGGGCTTTAACATCTTTCTTTGGTAAACATTAATGTTCCATTTTAATCAGTAAAATAACATGTTTCTTAAAAAGGTAGAGCTATGATTTTATATTTGAACTTTTGATTGTTAGTAATAGTGTTTCAAAGAAGGTAGGTTGGATGTGCTTCAAGCTCTGGCAATTGAGACATTGTTCTGATTGTCATCTCACTCTCACCATCACAGTCTCCACTTTACTGCTTGAGAAGTGCCTGCTCTCTTCATTCTTCTTGTCTGTTATTGGGTAAGAATCCTGACTAGTGGAGGTCCCAGAGTATTGCCACCTACTTTACTCATTCATTCTGTTAATAAGATGCCCTGAGGCCAAGTAAGGAAGTGTTCACATGCTTAGCAGCCAAAAAGTCAAATCTTTAAATAGCAATGTGTGAAACATGTGGAACTAGATGTCCTGAATTGGAATGACACAAATGTGAAATATCACAAAAAAGACAGGAAGAGTTGAAAGAAAAAAAAAAATATATATATATATGAAATCCTGAGCCAAATAAATTTATAAAACATTGAATAAAATATTATAAATTTATTATGGCAATTAAGCCAATTTAATGCCTGATAGTTATTTATAATTAGAACCAAGTGTAAATGATTCGACATTTCTATTAAATTCTGTGGATATGTAAGTAGTTTAGCATATAAGTTGAACCCAAATATTTAGTATTTCTTTCAAAAGATGAAATACATGTCAATTTACATAATATAAATGTTGAAATATCCATGAAATCCAGGGAAATTCTTTACACTGAAGGTTTGACAATATTGGAGTCATATACATTCACAGACACAAACAAATTAAAAAAAAACTTGCAGCATTCTTAAGCCATATAGCCTAGAACCAGGATAAATAAGTAAACAAGGTCCATGTATCTGGAAGACAGCCCATTCATACAATAAAATCTCCAAAGATTTTGAACAAAGCTATGATCTTTTGCTTTACACAATGCTTGTGACTGAATTTTGTTACACTTGCAGAGAAAAATTGTTGTTCAGAGAATTGTTTTCACTCTGAAATGTTTGCTAAACTCTAAAAGAGCCATATTTAAATCTATAGCAATGCTATCTAGAAAGACACGTTTAAGAAATCAAAATGTAATCTGATTTCCTCTTTCCTGGGGTAAAGTCTTTGACATAAATGGAAAGATAACATAATATTCCTTTTCTAAATCTATTATACTTTTGGAGAAATTAACAGAAGTTCTTTTTATTGTTTTAAAAATGTGTATATATCTATAATAGCATTCCTGTTTAAATTTTTTTAGTTGATATATAAAATTATATAGTTTTAGGGTAACATATGATGTCCTGATATATGTCTACACAGTGTAATTTTCATATCAGGGAAAATATGGATTCCCCTGAAGCATTTACCAATTTAGTTACAGTCAAACTAACAACACTTTGTTCAGTTTTTGGATAGATACTTTAACATATTGATTATAAAATTTGTCAACATTGTTTATAGTTATGTTGCTACTTATTTATTTTGTAAGTGTGTGTAGACTGTGTTTGGTGTGGTATGTATTGTGATGTGAGTTTGGCATATACATACTTATGTTCAGATAATATCATGATAATTTCCTAGTTTCTATCTCAAGAATCCTGATAGATGTTTGAAAATAACAAAGAAGACTTCCTTAACATTTAAACAAATAATTATTATGTTTTATTAAAAAAAAGTGCTTCTGCATGTTTTGAAATGCATGAAATATCTGACAGGCAATTTCTAAGCAGACTTGCAAGGTTAAGGCTGTATTCAGGTCATGTTCTCCAGACTTAAATGTATGGAGACACACATTAGCCTTGGGGAAAGTGGTTAATTTGTTTATACAAATAGTACATGTTAAGTTCTCTGATCCCTCTGGCATATTTTGATTTATTCTTTAATACTCAGAGATGGTGATCTTTTCTAAATACTGAGCATTATAATGTCAGGGTTTGCCCATCCTTATACAACATAAATTGATTCTTAAGTTCTACAGGGAGTGAGATTTGCTTTATGAAAAAGAATAAATCTTAGAATTTCTTCAGAAATAATGCTCTAGGAGTCGTATAGGCCAGGCCAATATTTCACTTAAGACATCATTAGCACTAGTTGATAAATGCTTTGACTTTGGAATCAAAACCCCAAAAACAGGATTTGATAATATGACTCATCAAACTGTGCAAGTGAATGGTCTGCCTGTGTGGCCCAACCTCCACTGAAATCTACACAAATCATCATAGAATTTCTCCATCAGCTAATCTTCGGGTCTGGAGAAGAAAGGAAGCTGCAACAGCAAGTGCTACAACTCAATAAACCAGCTTCCCTTCACACTGCAAGACCAAATGCTTCTTCCCCCATGACACCTTAACTCTGCCATGGAATAAAAAGTTACAAAACAACCCCATCTAGTATCATTTTTTCAGTAAGGTTTCTTGCTCTTACAGGGCCTCAATAGATCAATGAATTTGTTCCCGGTGTTTTAAACAGGGACACACTATGCAGCGCTGGCTGATCTGGAACTTCCAATGTTGGCAAAGCTGGTCTTGATTTTGAAAGTGATCTTCCCACCCTAGCTTCTCAAGTGCTGGGATTAGAGGTGTGAGTCAATGTGATTGATAGCCAGTTATAATTTTGAAGTTTGAATTATTAGAAGTTTCACCTGGTTTTCTTCCCCTAAAGTCATATGAAGTACACCACATGTGTACTAATTGTTGTCTAGAATTTTGTATCAAGACAACCGCCTTTAGTATAATAAAAATGCATGTGGTGGCCTTCCTTCAATTCTCCCCTTTCTATACAATGAAAGAATAGTCACTTTCTTTTGCACATATTAGCAATTCAATTATTTGATATTTATGGACTTCAATTTTTTATAATACTACAATTTTCTTTTCACCGCAACTATTTGATGTAATTATCAAGCAGTGCAATTTTATTGTTTATACAACTTTCTTCCCATTTTTAGAATTTTTAAAAGATATTAGAACTGGAGATATGGCTTTTCACTTGCCTGCCACACCTAATGATTCAGGTTCAATTCCCCAGTGCCCTCATAAAGCCAAATGCACTAAGTGGCTTATGTGTCTGGAGCTCATTTGCAGTGGCTAGAGGCCCTACTGTGCCCATTCTCTCTCTGTATTTCTGTCTCTCTTTCTCTTTCTCTCTCTTTGAAAAGAAATAAATAGAATATTTTAAAAAGAGATATCAGAAAGAGTATGCATTAGTTATGTAAAATAAGAAAGTTCATTAAAAAATAACCTAGGGCTGAGGAGATTCCTCAATGGTTTAAACCCCACACTAACTTGCAAAACCTGTTGGCCTGAGTTTGATTCCTCAGCACCCACATAAAGCCAGATGCAAAAAGAGGTGTGTGTATCTGGCAGTTGTTAGCAGCAAGAAATCCTGACGCACCCATACACACACAAATAAGTAAAAATATTTCAAATAAGAATTGAATTCACAGATTTATAGTAACTTTACATAAAAAAAGTGTTAGCCATAATTTGAGATTTAAATATTATTGGCTTTGAAAAGAATCATCTTCTTAGAATCAAAACTAGTGCTTCACATGCCTTCTTTATTTAAAATGCATCAAAACATTTGATTAAATAAATTTGCAATAGCCAAATCGACAATTAAAAATTCATGTAGCTGGGTCATCTGAATCACTGTGAAAGAGGCTTCTAATATCGCCTTATGTTGCATAAAGTATATTCTAATTGGTTCTTTCCTTCATCACATAAGCTGTTACATAGTTTGATTTTCAATTATAAATTTTTAGGTGGTTACAAGTTTCTTGTTAACTCTACAATTGAAGTCAAAAATTTTGCTGTGGAAAGTCCGTAAAATGATCATCGCTTACCGATTCTCCTATCTCAAAAGATAATAACAAGAGGCTGAAGAGGTTTCCTGACCTACAGGACAGACTGTTACAAAAGTAAACAGTTTGCCATTCAAAGAGAGGGCTAATAAATATATCATTACTTTAGTTTGAACTCAAAACTTTAAGCAGCATGAATTATAGCTTTATAAGGCATCAAGAGTTTTTCTGTTTTGTCTTTGATTTATATGTTTAAGACTGGAAAATATATTTATAAATAAATGAAAGAAAGGAAAATGCAAATAATATATTAGTGTAAAAGTGATATTCTAAAATAACTTGACTTCATTCTTTGGACTGTCTCATATTACTGAAAGTCATAGTACTATCGTGGTTGCACTAAAAAGTGTTTGCTATTGGTCAAAAGTTGTTTTTTTTTTTCTTTTTTCAAGAAGGGGTCTTATTCTAGCACAGACTGACATGAAATTCACTATGTAGTCTCAGACTGGCCTTAAATTTACAGGAGATCTTCCTACGTTGGGCTTCTGAGTGCTGGGATTAAAGGCATGCATAACCAAGTAAGGTCCATGGTCTTAAGTTTTAACCACCTAAAAACTACCAATTATAGCTTGGTGTGGTGGTGCATGCCTTTAATCCCAGAACTCACTCTGGAGGCAAAGCTAGGAGGATTTCTGTGAGTTCAAGACCAGCCTGGGACTTCAGAATATATTCCAGGTCAGCCTGGGCTTCAGTGAGAGCCTACATAGAAAAATTAAAATTAAAAGAAAAACAAACTACCATTGTGTTATCTTTCCAAAATGTAGTAAAAATGCAAATGTGTATGGTATTGGTAAATATGCTGAACCATCCTTCTGCCCCATTGAGTATCTACATGAAAATTTGTAAATTTATATTTGCAATTGCAGTCTGAGCTCTGCAGATCTTACTGTTTTACTGTTGTGTGTTTGGTGCTGGTGATGGGTTTCTCTCTCTGCTGATACTTGTGAAGTGGGCCAGCCTCTTCCGCCGTTATCGAACTTCCCCTGGATCTGTAGCTTCAATAAATACTTTTCTCCCATAACTCTTTCTGATTTGTAGATTCATCCCAGTGGCATGTGTTGACTATGACAGTTCTCAAGAAACTAAACATAAAATGTGAAATTAGATAAGCTTAAAATTCTTTGAGCCATACAGAGAAAAGAAAAATCTTACTGCACTCCTAATACTGAAACATATAAATGATAGAATAAGACAATATTTTGTGAAAAAGTATTTTCAAAATATATGTTTAGTAATGACCAGAATAAACAAAGAATTTATAAACCAAAGTGTAAGTGAAAGACATATAGTATCTTGAAATCTTAATTATATTTTTGTTTATCAAGACTTTGCTGCATTTCTGCATATTTAATACGCATTCTTTATAGTCTTATGAATTTTATATAACATTTTGAAAGGGTGAATGCATGTAGGAAATTCTATTAATTATGATTTCATAGTCTGATGAATATAAATTGAACAGCCATGTAAACATGAAAACCAACTTAATAAATAATAGATCAATGCTAGCTCCCCAAAAGCCTTCTAAGGTCTTTTCCTATGCATACCATCTCTTACTTTTTATGACAACATTGCCATCCAAAGAGCCATACTAACATTTTTTATTCTCCGTTTCTTTCTACAGTATCTGCTTATATTTATAAGGTTTGTAATTGTCCTGCTTTCAGACTATGCAAATCCAATATGAACTGAAATATTATTTCCCCTTCTAATCTGTGTTTACTTAGTGAATCATTTCTCCTTTTCCTTTTCATGTTTAATGAATAAATCTTTGAATCTCATGAAATAAATTTTAAGGATTTCTCACCTTTTAATGTTTTCAATATTGATTTTATAATTATCTACTCTGTTCCTTAGGTCATACATTAGTATTTGTTCATATATTGAATACTTCAAAGGTATTTTCTTTTCTTTAACATATTTTGTGCCTTTACCTTTCATTTCTGCCTTTTCCTACACTACGCCCACCATTAATTTTATTGTGTTTATACTTGCCTATAATATAATTTTCTATTTACTCATAGACTCCCAGGGAGTCCCTTTGTTTTGGCTATGTTTCTCACAAGAAATATTTATCTGATTCAGTTCATCCAATTTTCAATTTAACTTTTTTAAAGCACAGAGTTCTGTCAAATGAAAACTGAGTGTCAGAACTGTGAAGTCAGAGTAGAGTTATGTAAGATCTTACCATGGATATTTCCTCTTAGTAAATATTTTTCACTGACTTTTTATTAGTATACTCCTGTAATTTTGTATCTGTTCCTTGGTTTCACTTAGAGTAGAATAGCTTTGTTCATTTGTAGTTTTATTTTTTTTATTGTGTAAATCTTTGTCTTTCATATAACTCAAAAGTATATACCATAACATTATGCATTCTGTTTTCCCAATGCAGAGCTATTCTTTTAGGCATATAAATTTTTAAAACTTATTTGTGACCATAATATGTGTGGTAGAAGAGAATCACTTATTGTCTGCATCATCTAACTTTTCATCTTCAAAAATATTTATATTGATAAATTAAAAGTGTGTCAATTATCATCTGTACTCACATTCTCCCAGCCCCAAAGATTGCACTGAAACATTGGCAAGAGTGATCAATAGGAAATAGTATTGTTTCTAATTTTGGGGTGCTCACCTGTCTCAAATCTATGTCCCTACATGGGCTTCCTAGTGCTTTGAATCCATGGACAAGAAATCCTTAGGAGCTATATCCTATACTGACATTTCTACTAGTTGGCAGAGTCATGCTTAACAAGTGATAAGACTTTGAGCCAAATTACTAGCACATGGAGGGGCATTATGATAGCAAGTGCTGGTGAGAAGTGACCGAAACTTCCACTGTCTTCCAAGACAATAAACCCACAATAACGTCACATCTCCAATAACTAAACTGGATCATAGAAAACCGTAGAAACTAATCCCACCATAAAAAGAAATGAGTAGGGATGGGGAGATGGCTCAGTGCACAAGAGTGCTGGCCACACAACTGTGAGAGTTTGGGAAGGCCTCTGCTGGATAAGTGATTTAGGGGGACATTTGACATTGTCCTTGCTCCACTGTCCTCTATGCTCCTGTGCAGGTGTGTTCACCAATACATATACATGCAAACACCTCATATGCCACAATGAAATTCTACATACATAAACACAAATGCAAAAATAAAAGGAAACAAATAATAAAAGAAAGAAAAAAGCAAGCATGACGATAAATATCACATTTCTATAATCAGTTTGTCTAGTGACTAAATCAGATGGAATGTGAAGAATTCCAGTATAATTCATTGATGACTGCATTCATGGCCCCTTTGCCAAAGACTCTTTCCAAAAAATAAGACAGACATGGAATTCAGTGATCAGGTTTTGTCTGTATTCCCTACACTAGTGCCTACACTCTATAGGAAGTAGTTACACATTATCCTGGCTGGATATACTGAGCAGAAAGTAATGAGAACTTGAGATGGCATAGCAGGAGACTTGTGAATGACAGATATAAAACACAATCTTAAAAAAACTCAAGACATAACAAACTTGCTGAAGAATTTAGGACTCATTGATGTGAAGGAAGGTCAGGTCTCTCTTCTAAAGTGAGACACAGGTTTCTGCATCATGTACCAATGGCCATAAAAAGTAAGAGTTACATATAGAGTTACTTAGATATAGAGACAGTATTCTCTAAAGGCTTGACTTTTTTTTTGACCAGGAAATCCTCTGCAGCACATTTAGGCTACAGAATAAATTGCTCTACAACTGATCCCTGTTATCCACCACCTTCACTGACACCTGAAGTCTCAGTGAAATGTTCATGTCTGTGAAGCCTGTGTAAACTCAGGGGAAAAAAAAAAGAGTACAGCCAGAGGGAAGCAGGCATGCCTGTTGTATCACTCAGTGAGATTGAAAAAAAATATTTGTGTTATTCTGTCACATTATATGTCACATAGAAGTGTGTATATTTCAAATTGCTATTACCTATAGCTTTCTTTTTTCTTCTAATTTTTATTTCATTTTGAAGTTTTAAGAAACAACATTTATGGTTTAGTCTGTTGGCAACAGAATTTTCATAGGAATGATGTTATTTAGGGACAATTAATGTACCCAATGACAAATTTGATGGCTATTATGATGATAGTCTATTCATATTGAAGGAAAGAGGTAAGAATTGTTTTGGACACACAGGAATCATAATTACAACCTAAACAAAGAATTATTTTCTAAATAAGGAGAGAGTCATTTTCTGGATCCAGCACTGGTGTACTTAGAAGGGACCCCAAGAGAAGTAATGGTAAAACTGATCATTCTTCCATTGATTCATTACAATATTTCACTTTGCCATATCTCTTCCTGCTTGCTATGTGCTTTCTGGGATATACATTAGCCATGTTTAACTGTGATCTGAAAACTCTCAATGGAAAGTTCCAGAGATAAGCAGATCTATAAGCTTTAAATTATTATCCATTCTCTCATTTGTCCTGAAACATGACCTGTCCAGTTCCATGGTTTCACAGAAATGAATCATCCTGCATGAATGCCTTGTTTCTATGAGCTCACACCTGGATTCATAGGGTGACAATAGGCCATGGTTTGATCCAGGTGTCCCCCACAAACAATTGAATGTGTTCTGAATGATGGAGCCTCAGCTGATGGCAGTTTGGATATTAGAACATCTCTGGAGCTGTGTTGTTGGGGAGGGTTTATGGGGTTTATCAGCCAGATTCCCCTTACCTGTTTGGCACACCTTCCTGCCATTGTTTGCAGTGCTGTGGTGGAGGTGATCCTCTGCTCATGCCATCATTTTCCCTGCCAGGATGGAGTCTCCCTTCGAGTCCATAAGCCAAAGAAACCCATTAGTCCACAAGCCATTTTTGTTTGGGTTCTTTCTGCGCAGCTACTACAATGCTGCCTGCAACACGATATATGACAGTGGGGAAGGCAGGTGGCTCTGTCCACAGCTCTGTGAGTGTCAAGACTACTGTTCCCATGGGGCAGAATAGGAAGAATAGAGAGTGTACATGAACTAGAGATGGGAATAACATGCAGAACCTTACACTAGTGACCTGCTACAGCCAGTCATGTACTACCTCACAAAGGATCCCTAGCCTTCCACAGAGTATTATAAGCTGTGGAACACATATTAAAAGTTTTAGCATATATGGAACATTTCAGATACAAACCATAAAGCACACCTTCCTCCAGAATGTCAGCATGCTTTATTCTGCCCACTTAGTAACTTAGTGGCCATTTCAATTAGTGGACCGATTGTTGGCTTAGCACATGGTTCAAGAAATCCTTCTTTTACTAAATAATTGCCCTGGCAATATGTGCTTACCAAGAGAAGCCATAACATAGTTTGTTTAGGGAAAATGATCACCATGCTAAATAAATAAGTAAAGAAACTATCATGTTGAGATTGCTAATATCTTTGGTAAGATATTACTGTTAATTTGTTTATGATTCTTATTTTAATGATGTAATAGTGTTGTTTTCAATATGTTCTTTTTTTTATAAAATATATCTTTAGTGTCCATATTTACATACACTGAATGAGCAAATAAAGTGTTGTGTTGATGTCCCCAGTTCCCAGATTTCACTCTTCCCTGTCCCCAATCAGCTGGCTATCCTCCTCCGTGGGCAAACTGGATCAGTCCATGGGGTGGGAGGTTATGGACAGCCTAGGAGTCAGCCCGGTTCCACCCCCACCCTCTTTTGTATGTTGTTACTGAGGGGGCCATGTCTCTGGATATTTGGCCACCACAGCTCTTACAATCTTTCCACCCCTCTTCCGCTCAGTTTCCTGAGTCATGGTGGGTGAGTATTTAGGCTGCTTTATTGTTGAGTTCTTAGGGGTCTCTGTACTTGTGCTTTAGGTTGTATTGAAAAACTTTGGTGTCTGTCTTGCTGTCTTATCCTGGGTTGATTGATTGGCTGTGGTTATAGGTCTCTTGCTTATCCCTCCACTCTCTGAGGGGTTCCATATTGATCCCCCATGGCAGGTCTGGCTCATCTCTTACCAGGATGTCAGCTATCGGCTGAGCACTTTCTCAAGTGAGTAAAGGCCATTTGTGTTTCCCCCTGTATGAATTCTCTGTTGAGATCAGCGCCCTCATTTGTGAGGGGCAGTTCGATTTATTATTATTATTATTTTTTTAGTTCTCTGTAAGTTCTGGAAATTAGGCTTCTGTCTGAGTTATAGCTGTTTGATGGGGTTCTATTGGCTCTGAGTATGGCATGTTTGTCTGTACAGAAGCTTTTGAGCCTAATGAAGACCTGTTGTTTAAGTGATTGTTGCACTTCCTGGGCTACTGGAGATTTGCTCAGGAAGGTTTTCCCTACTTCTGGCTCATGTAGAGTTCCTCCTATTCTTTCTTCCAACATATTCAGGGTTAAAAGTCTTATGTTGAGGTCCCTGATCCATTTGACTAGTTGTTAGTAAAGCTTGAGCAATATTGGGTGCTGGAGTAAATGATTATTTTCCAAGTGTGACCCCTGTATGCATGCAGCTTTCCCCAGGACCTGGATTCTAAGACTCCTCCTCTGCAACTAGCTCCTACTGATCAGGGAAGCCAGAGGACTAGCATCCACCAGCTGTTCCTGGCATGTCACCAAGTGAGGAGGGCTTTGGAACTGTGTGCCTCTGTTTTATGCCCTGTCTCCATTTTTCCATACCAGCACTGGCAGTATAGAATAAACATAAACCAGGCCTCAGAGTTCCCCCTCTCTTGACAGTTTTAGGTACAGTGCCTCTGAAGAGATGTTATTAAACCATGCACAGCATTCCCTAACACCTTAGAGTTACCATTTCCTACAAGTTCCAGGTGGCAAATTTCCAAGTTTCTTTGGCAGAATAACTTAGACATTAATAGTATCTACAGGTACAGCTGTTCCCTCTCTGTAAGCTCATCTCATCCCTGTGGGTGGCTTCTCTGTCTACTAAATCAATTATAACATATAAAGTATATGTATACATATATCATATAACATATACATTATCATATAGATAGCATATAACATAATATGACATACATGTGCAGGCACACACGCACATGCACACATATCTACTTTTCAATGGATCCAAGCTAATCCAATACTTTTCTCTCCATGATGTTAGTATTTTACTTAAAGTGCATTCCTTTTGTTTCAATATCTCTATTTATAATTTATGCTAAATATTTTCACATTATCTATTCTTAACTATAATATAGACAGTATAATAAGATAGCTTCTTCTTTGTCAAGTTGAACTTGAAGTTTCTCTTCAATGATTTCCTTTTTGTATTTTTGGAGTATTTTACTTAAATGACCTGAGGACATTTCATATGACTTATATCAGTCATTTTTGTTGTTGTTGTTGTTGTTTATGTTTTTCAAAGTAGGGCTTTGATTTAGCCCAGGATAACCTGGAATTAACTATTTAGTCTCAGAGTGGCCTTGAACTCATGGTGATCCTCCATCCTCTGCATACTGAGTGCTAATATTAAAGACTTGTGACAGTATCTTTAATGCTTTAGATTTCTGTTTATTTTTTGTGTCCTTTCTCTGGAGTTTCCTCTATTTTGGAGTTATTTTTTAAATATTTGTCTACAACTGAAGTTCAGTTGCTAGGTTTTCCGAGTTTCAGCTGTCCAAGCTATATAAACATGTAGTAGTCTCTGTTTCTCTTCACCCTTAGTTTATAAACCTATACATCATCAAAGCCACACACCAGGAAGTAACATCCTTACTTTTGCTCAGATACATTTAAGCTTCCTTCAAGACATAGAAAAATCTAATGTCTAACTTTTCTCTGGTCTTACAAGGGAAATCAGAGACAGATGAAGAAAGCCCTGTAAGTGTGACCTTGGACGTCTCTTGCAAGATCAGACTTCCTGCTGCTTCCACAGTGCCTGTGCTTAACTCTGGAAAAATGGGTGGTTCAGACATGAACTAGAGTAGGGGGAAATTATTAGAAAATGATGTTCTAGCTCCCCATTGTTTTAAAGATATTTATGAATAAATATAAAGAGATCATCATGTTTTACCATCTAATATATTAATTACATGTCATGACAAAACTATACAACTTATAAAATGACAAGACAGTTTCTGTAATTTTTTTTTCTTTTAGGAGGTGTTGTTTTGGCCACATGGTGACCATGAATTTGGGAGACTCCTGTCCTATACTCTCAGGTACTTGGAAGACAGGAATGTACCATCATGCACTACTTTATGAAGTGTTTAACTCATTAAATCTATTTGTTCAATACATATTCAAAACATCCTATAGCCACAATTTTTCCATATAACACATTAAGTTTTTCATTGTGTTTATATGAATGATTAATCATAACCATATATTATGCATCATATTTACACATTATAATCTAGGGGCCTTTAAGAGCATATATTGGAATAACTGAAAATTATTTAGCCTGTAAAGTAGAACTGAATAATCTTAACTAAATAATGTCAAGTGGAAATTCACCAGTCATGATGTATATTCTTGTATGTTTTACCAGGAAAGATGGAGCACCTGGCAAAAGGAAATTGGTGAATAATGGGAAAAATGGGTAAATACTGTTAATTATGTAAGACATTATTCAAATCTAGATTTATTATTTTCTTAATATTAATTGTCCTTTGATTTGGCTTTTTATTGTAGTGGTAATTTGTACATTTGAGTCATTGTAGAATATGATAAAAGTTCCAAACTGGAGGTGTTTTTGGTTTTGTTGGCTTTATTTTTTCTCTCTAAAATAAATCTTGTTATTACCTACACACACTATTGCAAGTATACTAGAACAACAGGATAATTTATCCACATGAAAAATTAGGGACAGTGTGTTTATGCTACTTAACGGATTAAAAAAAGGGGAGGCAGAAGTGTGTCTTCATGGGCTGTTAATTAAGCCACAGTTTTCATGAAGCTCCTGATCTACTATTAATATTTGCTTCCTCCCCTCACTGCAATATTTCAGAGTGAGCCCAGCAACATACAGGCACATTTTCTATGCAAAGAGATCAAAGAAGAATATCCACATTCATATTACAGTTACAGAATATAAATTGAATACATTCTTTGGAAACTAGAAATCACTACAGTTGAGAGGCATTTTGTTTTTTCGTATCCTTTGAGAACTTGCTGTTTGCAGAAAGACTTTCTTCTCACTGATGTTAATCTTGAAAATAAAAATTTCAAACAGCACAAAATATGAACTGAAAATTTAGAACCCATGTTACAAATCCAGGTCATCTGTTTCTTACACTTTATCAAACGCCAGGTACCCACAGTGAAGGGACCTGTGCTTCTAAGCAAATAAAAAGTCATTTGCTATTTGATACATTCAAAAGGCTACAAGAGAGTTTGATAAATAGTGCTTGAATAATTAACTGTCAAGTCACATTGCTATGGGTCAAATTATATTGATCATTTTCTAGTCACTAATGTATTACCCACTTCTAAGGATAGAAGGAAATAAGATGAACAGTTTTGTCAATCAGAGTTGTAACTATAGTCAAAGCACATGTAGTTAATTGAAAATTACTGACATAACTAATTCATGGATGACTGTGGAAAGGATACAGACTATAGATAAAAACATTCAGTTCTTTTACTCCAAAAGCTTATGTACTATGTACACGAGTGACATTTTATTATCATATTTGTCTATACACAAGTGTTACACGTTTACTTTATAAGTCATGTCAAATTTCAATCACTACATTGTGATCACTGTGAAGTTTTTACTTAGTCATGAGAACCTTTCCTCCCTGCTGTCCTCATGAAGCTTCCCATTGAGATGCCAAGCCAAAATAAAGTCTTTCCTCCCATAGGGTGCTTCTGGTCCTATGTTTGTCCTAGGTAAGTATGACAACAGGGAAGGAAAAGCAGAAAAAAAAAAAACATCACTTTCACTTTCCCTTTAAGAGAAATTCCATAAAAATTATCACTGTAATACATTATTTTCAAATAATCATCTCAGTCATGCATTAATTAGAAAATCCCAGATAGAGGTCCAAATTACTATCGACTGATCCAAAGTGAAAAACAAGGAATATTAATTACTGAGTGGCAATTTGTTTTAATCGCAAAGGAGATGACCATAAAGACATAAAGGAATGGAGGCAATGTCATACAAAATGATAATAAAGGGGGCTGGGAGGTCTTATTTTTCTGTATGAGTCTCGTCACATATGGAGGTGAGAAATGATAAAGAGTGTTTAATAAATGCAACTTATGAGGACTCTGCAAATGCTCCTTAAGAAATGAAACTGCCTCAATTTTGTCAAACTAGAAATTGAAATTATATGCATAGCTCTATATCTCACTAAACAAAAGTCAAAACCTTGTCAGTTGTTTTCTGTTTGTTTGTTTTCCTATGGCCAATTACCTGGGGGAAGTAATTTAAAAGGAAGAAAGATTAATGTTGGCTCACAGGTAGGTTTTGATCTTACATGACAGGGAGGGCAGGTCGAACAGAGAAGCTCTCTTCTGCCCTCACTCCCACTGGCAGTCTGGTGCCCTGACCTTCCCCTCTTAAACTGTTGGCATTCTCTAAGAAGTCTCTGTTCCGTGTTTTTCCAATTATTCTAATTCGCCCTGCAAACCAACAGCAAAGACATAAGACCCAGGTGGTTAGCTGAAGTCACATCAACAACCCTAATTCCAGGCACTGTTTTCCTTGTTCATCAGTTACCTTGTAACTGTGACAAATATCTGAGAGAAGCTTTTTAAAAAGAGGAAATACGGATTTTGCTTCATGGATTTAGAGGCTTCTTACTATCATAGTAGGAGGGTGTAATGGTTAAGTTTTAATGTCAATTTAACCTCTCAAGTAATCTTGGGTGGGTCTCTGAGGATGTTTACAGGAAGGCAGCCTCTCAGTAGGGGACAGGATGTAAAGAAGCTCAAAGAAGCTGGAAGTAAACATCCTTTCCTGTGTGGGCAGTGCAGGAAGGAAACTCCAGAGACTCAGGAAGCCATTAAGTCTGGGATAGGATTGTAAGAACCCTCCCTAAGCCTATATTATATAAAGGAGGAGAAATTCTGTTTGGCCCCTCCTGCCTGTTTGCTGTTCTGTGTGTATGGTGTTGGTGTTGGTTTCTCTCTGCTTCAACCTGTGAAAGAGGACCAGCCTCTTTCACTTTTATGGGACTTCCTCTGGATCTGTAGCTTGAATGAATCATTTCCTCCCATAAACTGTGCCTGGTTTGGAGATTCATCCCAGTGGCATGTGGCTGACTGTGACAGAGGGTTTTTGCAATTTTAAGCAATCTTCTCTGGAAATAATCTTTCTAGAAACATGAAGAAATGCTCTTTTCTAATCTCTGAGGCACTTCTCCATCTAATTGAATTACTACTCAAGGTCAACCGTCTCATTCAGAAAACCATAAACTGGCAACACTACGAAGCATGAATCCTTTGCTGATTGGGACTGGCAAGAGCAGAGTCGCTTTGGGAGACAGTTGGGTAGTTTTTTTTTTTTTTTTTTTTTTTTTTTTTTTTTTTTTTTTTTTTTTTTTTTTTTTTTTTT